>JAAXCT010002621.1:0-63571 GCA_012490785.1 Eragrostis nindensis
TACAAATGGAACCACATGCCAAACAGAGCTAATAATTCCAGACTGCAATGTCACGAGTGAACATTGACTTATGCTGCATCAAACAAAAAAAAAAAGAGCAAGAGCTACTGGGACAAAATTTATGTTTTTCTGAAGAGTTCTCACACTACCAGCAGATGTGGACATTTCTTATATCTTGTGAGGAAATTTAAGTCAGTACTAGCATACCAGTCGATGCATATCAAAAGCATCCTATGTTGGGCAGACAGCAAATCGCACGACCTGAGCATGAACCATCTTCATGACCACATCATATTTCGTGGAGGAAAAGGACCCTCAGAATA
Source organism: Eragrostis nindensis (assembly GCA_012490785.1). Classification (NCBI taxonomy): domain Eukaryota; kingdom Viridiplantae; phylum Streptophyta; class Magnoliopsida; order Poales; family Poaceae; genus Eragrostis; species Eragrostis nindensis. Next base: position 324 of record JAAXCT010002621.1, read on the forward strand.
TCTTCATAGAAGTTGTGGCTAACATACCCCCTTGACATAACAGATAACAACCAGGAAGCTACTATTGCAACAAGGTGTTCACATCCTGATCCCAGAAGAAATGCGATTCCATCTGACAAATGGTGCATGCATGCTATGGAGGCTGACTCGTTTAGTCGAACCAGAGGTAAATGGATACCCAGGCTATCCCTACTGACAAACATTACATATAGAAAAGGAAAAAGGAAATAAAAAGGAATAACTGTGGACCAGAGATGTCTGCGGAATTTCATAACATGTTAGAGATTGTTCTGGTAAACAAAACTAAGGAGAAAGTGGGAATAGACTAAGGCTGAATTAATCTTCTCTGTAAATTATTACCACAAATACAAGCTTCATTCCAACTTTCAATGTTTATGATAGAAAACAACACTGATAGAAACAGAACTATGAGCTACGCTGTCACTCTGAAGGCTACAAGGAAAGGAGATCTAATGAAACTGGAGGTATCGTACCATTCTACATCTCTAGTCAAAGCGCTGTAGCACAACAATGGTTTGGAAGTGTATTAATATGATTCCAACTTTTCTGGATTAGTCAAAAACATTCCATGAGCCAGAAATACATAGCCATCCAGACGTAATGTAAAAAATACTCTTAGCAACAACTAAAAATTTGATAGTCAGCTTCATTATCGGCCACCCCCAAACCCCCTATATCTGTCACGGTAACCTGCAAAATGTGATACTACTCATTCAAAACGATGAACGAATAATACACCTCAGAACAAAAAAATCTTGCTGAAGCAGAACTAAGGAAATGAATGATCCAGTAACAAATGTACCTGTAGAAGGGGTGGTGCACCACGACCCATAGCAGCTAATTCGGAGCTGACCTTTTGCCCTGCTTCCTCTAAAATATTGATAAGTTCCTTTGCAAATCTGGCATTAGCTGCAGTGAAAAAGGAGTAAGCTGTTCCTTTTGCACCAGCTCTGCCTGTTCGACCAATGCGATGAAATAATCTTCCAGCGACCCCGGAAAGTCATAGTTAATGACATATTTGACATCTTTAACATCTATTTCCCACATGCAAGAAACATGTATCAGACTTAGATCAGTTACCCAGACAACATAATATTGTATCATATCTGAGAGGATTTGCATACCTAAGCCTCGAGCTGCAACATCAGTAGCTGTCATAATAGGACTTTCCCTGATTTAAATTCAGAAAGAACCCAATCCCGTTCAGCTTGGCTCTTGTCACCATGGATAGACAAAGCAGGCCAACCATCCATTCGGAGCTGTCTAGTGATCTGGTCACAGCCCTTCTTTGTGTCCATAAATATTAAAATTCGGCTGCCATCCATAATATCTTCTAGTAGATTAACCAACCTTGTACGCATCAAAAAGCAATTTCTCATTAACACATCCTGTTTAAGTTCACCGAGTGTGCAATGGAGAAAGTTAAGCTAACCTACTTGTTATACTTCTGACTCTCAGATAATATCTCCACATGCTGAACAATGGCATGATTAGCTTTCAAGTCTTCAGAACCAATAATGACCTGCATCACATTAAGTACAGCATTCCAGCTGAGTTGGCATGCAGTACAAATGACAAAACGCAATCCATAATGGTGAGGGAGTAATAGTCTCTACCTTGTATGGGTCAAAAAGGAAATTCCTTGCTAGCTGTTCAACTTCCTTAGGCCAGGTAGCACTCCATAAAAGTGTTTGGCGATCTGGACGAATCTGAAACAATAGATAAAAGTTTTTACACCACATAAAATCATATTCATTGTTTACGCCATATACTAATGAAATTCTTGACAACCTCAACATATCAAGTACACTCATCCACATATATTGAAAAGGTGCAAGATACAGTACTCATAAACATCAGAGCATTATTTACATGTGGATTTAACAAGGACTGAGGAACCATTATGAAGTACAACATTTCCTGTAATAGCATAAAATAGAGGTATACCTGTGAAACAATTTTCTTCATCTGAGGTTCAAAGCCCATGTCTAGCATCCGGTCTGCTTCATCTAAAACAAGGTATGTGACCCTTCGCAAGTTCGTATGATGTGATTCAATCATATCAATTAGCCGTCCTGGTGTGGCTATAACAATTTCAACACCTGGCATATAAATACAACATAAAATTAATATATGATCCAGGTAATGATGACCGTCAACTCCTTTATCCCTATCCTCAAAAAACCTAAAATACTTTTTCCCTACCCCAAAAACCTCTTTACACCTCGTCCAGACATGTCCAATTTGTGATGCCATCCTAGACCACAATTATGCCCAGCCAGAAGAGAGAAATCAAGCGGACAGCAGTTCCTAATAGACCTATTGACTAAAAAAGTCTTCAAACAGAGTCAGCAGAAGTAGAGAACCTTTTTGAAGATCACGAACTTGTGGACCCTTGGAACACCACCATATATGCATGTGCTTTTTATCTTCGATGATGCACCGAATTTGGTTGCCTCTTGCTGTATCTGAACAGCAAGTTCACGTGTAGGAGCTAACACCAAAACAATTGGACCATCGCCAGGAGCTTCAATGATAGAGATTAAAACATGATCAGATTTGTCTAGGATGTTCACAAAGATGTCCAAGAAGGAATGCATCAGTGAAACATTTCTTACAAAGAATAGGCTGAGCATTCACATGAACAATGGCAGGTAGCAGATAAGAAAGAGTTTTCCCTGATCCTGTCTCTGCAATGCCAATAAGGTCACGCCCTCTCAGAGCCATTGGCCAACCTTGTGATTGGATAGGAGTAGGCTCTACAAAGCCAGCTTTTGTGATTTCTTGCAATACATATTCTGCGACAGAAGTGAACGACAACCTTATAAGCTATAAATATGCACATATTACAATTTTAATGAGATGGGCAGCTGAGATATATAGTAGTTCAGTACAGGAACTGATAAAAAAAGGGATCTCATACAGGATAATTAGCATTGGGAGCTGCCAAGCACCAGCTAGTTACAATAGATTGGAGTGTCTGGCCAGAAAATCAAGTCAAATCAAAAGCTGTCTTTCTGCGAAAAATTTCCCCCCAGGCTAGGTTACAATTTCCAAAGAATCCAACTCTGGCGCTTCCTAAATTGAACATCATTCAGAATTTGTGTGCTCAACTTGTTTAAAACAGAAACGTCTAATAGAACAAGAAATCCTATAGTATCAGTATGTCTACAAGAATATTCCCCTTATGCAGTTGTTACTTTTATTTTATTTTAGATACTTTTCTCAACCAAAAAAAAAAAAAGTGCTTCTACCCTGCCATGTGGTTACGTAGCGGCTCTATTAGCATCACTAAGACGTGCACCTGTAGTCTGTACATACATTTCACAATGATAAAATTAGAAGGGAAGTATCGTTCTGTTGCAGAATCAGCCCCATCATGTTAAGGTTTCATGAAATCAAAATGTCCACAAGCGCATTGGAGAAGACCGAAAGATGTTAGCAAAGGCCAATATGACTACTGGAGTTTAAAACTGAATGCCATGTTCGAGGTTTCATTGCAACTCTACTTAATTTTAATTGCATTGACACTGATGATTGGCTTAAACTACAGGAAACACAATTGTATAACCCCAACGATGTACACGAGTGTATGTATCGTGTAGGCGTACTTAAACATAAGCTCTATCAAGTGTTTGGTCGGAGTCCTTGCTAGGCATTCGGTTTAGGTGCATTAACACTAAACCTATCCTCTTGAATTTTGTTATTGGCAGCTAGGAAATGATGCTTCCATTGTTTGATTCGAACAACGTGTACAACAATTTGTAGCCAAACAGATGGCGAATTGCATCCTCTCCTGATTGATGTATCTATTTTGTGTGGTTGCAACAGAACAGTATCATACCTGGGAAGCCGACGTCGTGGAAGTCGCGCACAGGCTTGGGCACGTCGCGGCCCTCGACGGTGATCTCCCTGCGGCGGCGGTACGCCACCCCTCGTCCTCCGTCATGCCGGCCACCGCGGGTGACTCCACGTAGAAGTTCTTCTCGAACCGCGGGAGCCCATCGAGCTCCGCGGCCGAGATAGAATCCTCTTTGCTGGGCGGCGCGAACGCCCTCGTCCCGCCTCCGAACGCCCCCTCGCTGCAGCACAAAGCGGAGCACGAGCATCCAGAATCAAAGCCAGCTACGAAAAGGGGTTAGGGTTTAGAGCCCGGACGCGGCGCCGGCAGAGCTTGTTTACCTGCGGCGGTCGCGGTAGGAGCCCGGGTCCGCGGCGCGGCCGTCGAAGCGGCTCATGGCGGCCGGGCGCCGGCGGCTAGGGTTCAGGGACCGGGAGGGCAAAAGCTCGGAGCCGCGGGGCGATGATGAGTCGGCGGTCCGGTGGCCGGGCGCTCTCGAGCAGAAGATTCTAGAAGGAGCACGCAAACGGCGCAGGTGAAATGGCGAATCGAATCGAAGCGAAGCGAATCGGTGGCGGCGAGAGGCCGCGGCGTGGAAGCGCTCGAGCTAGGGCCCAAAAGACTAATTTTGGTAATACGCAATCTCCTCAGTCCTCAATACATGTAATTTGTGCTCCCTCAATAAACACGTAATTTCGTTTGCTCGACACGAATGGAGGAAGCGGACGGACTCGTTGACTGTGTCACTGACATGTGGGCCCGGCAGTCCACAAGAGAAGGGGAAAAGAATCAAAAGATCTCGGCTGCTCGGGTGTTATCCAAACCACCACCCTTCCGTTAACTGCTCGACGCCGGCGCGAGCAGCGATGGCCACCGCCGCCGCGACCATGGTGACCCACCACCCTCGCGCTCGCGCTCGCCTCCACGTATGCGCCGCCTGGGACATGAACCGGGCGCCGCCACCGTGGCCGTGCCCAAGCCATCCAAGGCCAAGGTCAAGGTCCCGCTCTCGGAGCCGCCGCCGGCCCCGACCCGCCCGCCTCCCCGACCCACGCCGACCTCTTCGCTCGCAGCAGCGAAGGCCAAGGTGCCTTTCTCCGACTCAGCAACTGCTTTATGTTTTGTCTAGCCTCAAGCTGTTGCGGTTCGGTTCAACTGTAGTAAGAGAGCACTGCCGAGTGAAAATGTGAGATGCTGTCACGTATGGCGTTGAATTTGAAATGAAAACCCAGTCGTCCTACAGACATGAGAAGAAATAGTAACTTAAGTTGCTTTCCTACGTTCGATGTCAGCATTATGTACTCCATACTGTTGAACTGTTGATGGCGCATGGTCTGTGCTATGATTCCTTACCATGAGTTTGAAACTTTGAATTCTGATCATGATTTATTTGTATGATACAGCAGGAGCAAAGAAAAGCACATACATGGGCTTCGAGAAGTGGTGGTTGCCACCTCCGCCTGAGGTGAAGAAGCCCCGATCGCTCTACAGTGCGGCATCCTTGGCTTACTTGGGAGATTGCATATATGAAGTGAGAATTGATCCAATCATGCGCATTTTACGCGCCAATTACTGTTACTGTTTCTTATAGATTATATCGTGTATACCAGTGTCAACCTCAAGCTTGCTTGTCTGATTCTCTCCTGTATACACAGCTTTATGCTAGAAGGCACTTCTTCTTTCCACCCTTGAGCATCAATGAGTACAACAAGCGTGTGATGGAGGTTGTAAAATGTGAATCACAGGTCTGGATTTCCTCTACGTCTTGATTTAGATAGATCAAACTCTACATAGGTAGTCATTTTTTGTAATTGGAAGTAAAAGTTGAGCACTTGTTGCTCATGCTCTTTTGTACTTGCACTTATAATGTGATTTAGTTAAATTCCATTTCTGTAAGATCAACATTTTCATTGGTGTTTTCACTTTCTAATCTCTTTGACATGGATAGAACATTCATTGCAACTATAACAGATTTCTTTCTTGCTTTGGATTTTGTGAACAAGCTTCTTGGAGAGGATTTTTTAACTCAAGAAGAAAGGTGAAGCAATAACTATAACCTTAGTACCATATACAGGAGTATCCACGATAGAATTCCAACAGGAAATGTTGTGTTGTAGTCTTCAAAAACACGATTTCACTTGCATGAGACATTAGTGCTTAGCTATTTTTCAGAATTAGCATGGCCATTGTGATATCATTTCTAATGTTTGGCAAATACATTGTATCTTTTTTACTTTTTTCCTCCTATGTCCAATGCGTTGAACCTAAACAAAGCAAGTCCTCTATTATTATTAACTTGTAAATCATGTTTTTGTAGGGACATACTTCGATGGGGAAGGAATATTGTTAGCAGTAAAACGCGCACAAGAAAGCGTGCAGGAATTGCAGTCTACAATCGGGCATCTTCACTTGAAACATTGGTGTGTGGTTCTTTTTCAACTGTGTATCCATCTATTCTAAGATGCAGTTTGTGTTCTACTCAATAGTAAGATCCTCACATCATTGTGTTGTTTCTTATTAGATTGGATACCTTTACCTCACAAATTTCAAGCGTTTGGAGCAATTGATGTTTCAATTAGGATTTACAAGTGGTGCTTCTTCGCAACATATTGCCGATGAGCTGCGCTCGAGTTTCCAGTAAAGCACTCTTGAACTATAACATGTTTTAAGTCGTGGAAGAGGACTTCCTAATTGACTACTTGATGATCTTTGGCAGGAAAACAACATCCACTTCTTAACAACCTGCGACGCAGTAAACAGTTCCCGCTTCCGAGGTGTGATGAACTTGGTATCTCTTGCACAAGTTATTGCTCTTATAACCTGGGCACTGACGAGTGACAAGTGCCTGACTTATGGCATGTTCAAGATCTGAGAGAAACTTCACTCGCATAGTTGGCTAATGCTAGATCATGAGTCACACTCACCGAAGATCCCGCCATTAGAAGGAAATACTGGACATGGGAGAGGATGCGGTCTTGTCGCTATTGTAGATTGCAGCTGCAATAAGATGGTCCACACTGGACGAATCAAATCTTTTGTGAGTAGGAAATCGAACTAAGGCCCGATTTGGGGCGCTGGAATCACCTTAATCCTTGTAGGAAACAAACTGCTTCGTATGTAGTATATGTTTGCTTCTCTGAAAAGCAAAATTCTGCTTCCATACATGCGAAGATTCTTTGGTTTCTTTAGACAAAGTTAAGTTGCGTGTAATGATTTGCCCTGTGAGTAGCCTGGATAAACTACTGGTTAGGCCCCCGTTCATGCGCTGAACTGAAACCACTTGTGTTGTTCCTTCGATATTTCATCCTTCATTGATTTCGTCCCTATGCTGGGTTTAAGTTTCGATCAAATTGTCAGAATGGAAAGCACTTGAAAGCTGGGCATCTTCACATGCGCCTGTTTGAGAATCATTTGGTAGAGTTTGATCCCAGAGCTGTGCATCCATCCAATTATCCAAAGACCTCTCGCAAGACTGGTTAACAGGGGTATAAAGCCATAAGGGCCTCTCTAGAATTTACAGTATTTCCTTAAAACTTGAACACAAGATCGTTTATAGGCTTTTTCAATGTTCAAAATAGAACTACTAATCTTTTTTCCCTCGAGGAAGCATAGCATGTTTGAGTGTGACGACGCACGGTCCGAGATATTGGCATGGCCTCCGGTGAGGAGCAGGGGGCAACAAGGTCAGCTCACTCGCTCTACTCCTGCTGGTCCTTATCCGGAGCTCGGAGGCAGCTGTGCGAGTGCGTGCACGGCGCGCGTATTCCGGCGCAACGACTCCTCCTCATCGAAGATCGAGGGCAACGAGACGAGACCGAGACGCTCGGCTAGTTGCAGTTGCAGAGCAGCAGCGGGCGAGGTGCCCCGTATAGCCAAGAGTGCAAGGGCACCGTGCCGCCCGCCCGGTGCTTTTAAAACGCCACACGCCGCCGACGAGCGAATCATCAAAGTCCACGGCCTCCCTCCACTCTTTCCCCGCGGCACCACACCGCGCGCGCACCGAAAAAAGGAAGAGAAAAAAAAAAGGTGAAAAAGACGAGCGAAAATAAGAGGAGGGAGGAGGAGAAGCAGCAGCGGCAGCGCTCTCGCCCGGGGGATGACGCGAGCCCGCCGCGGATGGACTCGACGCCGGAGACGCTAGTCCTCGCCGCGCTCATCGTCCTCTACTTCGTCCTCTCCGCCGCGGAGCTCTACCTCCGCATCCGCCGCGCGCGCAGTTTCCGTCAGTGGCGGCGGCAGCAGCTGCAGCAGCAACAGCAGCGGGAGGAGGAGGTCATCCCGCCGCCGCCCGAGCCGGCGGCGCCCCCGGAGACGCCCGCCCCGCCTCACCCGGCCGCAGAGGAGGGGGCCGAGGAAGGCGGGAGGGAGACGCAGCCGCAGCAGCCGCGGCGGCGGCGGAGGGCGCGGAGGAAGCGCCAGCAGCAGGAAGAGGGGGCGGAGGGCGAGGGCGGCGGCGGAGGCAACGGGGACGCCGCGGCGGCCTCCGCGAAGGCGGCAGGGAAGGGGGAGCCGTTGCTGCCCCAGCGCCCGCAGTTCCCGCTCGCCTCGGTGGCCGGCGCGCTGCAGCGGCGGATCCACGAGCGGTACGACGACCTCGTGCGGGCGAGCGAGGCGCGGTGCCTCACCATCGAACAGGTCCGTGCGTGCGCGCCTTCGACTCGCTTCTTCTTCCATTGCCCTGCTTCTACTACTTGCGGTGTCACTGTGTGTTCCTTCCTGCGCGTTAAACAGAGCCTCGCTGCGTTACAGTAGGTGACAAGTGTTGCTACTATGTGGGGGATTGCAAGACTGGGAAGGACCACGATTGCCTCCATGCTACTATTAATTTCTAGTGTTGGTTTGTGTGATGGATTCGATTGCAAGGTAGGGTAGAGACGTTTGGACTGTCAATTTTCGATGGCAAATGGGCTCTAATACTAGACATTTGGTCTGAAACTAGATGGATAGAGGGTTTTGCTATTGCTATGACTTAAAGTGTTTAATGGTTAATCTGGTTTAAATTGTTTGAGGTCTTTCAGCTAAATGATATGAATAAAAAACAGTTGTATGCATAGCTTCAGGAACTGGGAGCAATTCCTGCGTGTTTGAGAAAAAAAAACTGGGAGCAATTGTTGGTAGCGGTTGATTGTAATAGCTGCATCTTTTCTGTAATTTATGGACATGAAACACTGACAGAGCCTCGTTGTGAACACCCCCCCCCCCCCCCCCCCCCCCCCCCCCCCCCCCAAACCCCCAACTCATTGTTGGCTGAAGCTCTGATTGTTTCGCAACGAATATGTTCATGCAATACTAGTAGTTTTCATAAGCTTGAGTTTAGTTTTGTCCACCGTATAGAAAGTTTCAATCCATGGCAAAATAAATCCGTCGTGACGTAGTTATCCATACGCTAGCATGTAGGACTGCTTATCTCAAGAAACATACTGCCACCTTGCTTAGAAACAACCTAATACTTAGGAAAATGAATGCTCCACATGTACATGTGGGTACATGCACTGTCAGAGCCATCACTTGCGCCTCAAGATAGATGCAAAAACCTTCAAAGTTGACACAAGCTAACCCGTGATGAATTACTTTGGTGGATATGAATAGGATAGTGAGTGTACTCAATTTGTGTTTGTCCAAATGTTATGTCTTCTTTTATATATTATAGGGGTGTGTATATAATGAAATAGATTTATGAGGCTTAGTGATAAAATACAATATAAATGGATTTTCTCCATTTTCATAGACTTTTGTATACTTATATATCTTCTGAGGAACAGGTACTCTGAACAATACCAGGAAAAAAAATCCCTGAAAATTTAATCACTTACCCTCAAATTGATCATCTCATGCTTCTACATATTTCTTAACTACTAGCCAAATAAGATTAGTATTAAGTTTCAAAGCTTGAATTATGCCGCCTTTGTCATTAAATAGGGAAAAACTCTGCAACACTGTTTTTCATGGGCGAACCACCCTAGCTGCCCCAGCTATTTGACGGCGAGAAGCCGCTTCATCCCTCTTCCCTTGACGGCCAAGCTCTGGTTCCTCCATTGGGCACAGCAGCAACTTCTGCCATGACTGTCTTCTCAAGACTCTTGAGGAAGAAGAAGAAGAAGAAGAAAATGGAAGGTCCGAAGGGATATGGGCCATTGGGCCAACTGAATTTTCTGGTTGCCATCCTAGCATGCTCAGGACCAACCAACAAATTGAGAACTTTGATTTTTCAGCCCGCCAGCATATGCGGTCTACTCATTTTTACTGTTAACCAATTTTACTATAAACTTTTCAGGCATATGCGATCTATTTTGCCGTTTATCTCCTGTCTCCGCCCCACCTAAAATTCCATGTGCAGTTACTACTGCCTTTTTAAACACTGCTACAGACATGTATGTTTCATTGGCAATTTGATACTAGAAATTTATGGAAATGTGTAAAGCCCCCAAATGGGAACACGCCGCCCGCAAAAAGAAAAAAAATGGGAACACGCCGCCCGCCTGTCCTCTTCCTCCACTTTCCCCTTCAACAAATAGGATACAAGTGATGACCAGAAAACCCAATCCCCATCCTAGCTGATGAATTCTCACCAACAAGGGATGGCTCCACAATCTGTATCCATGGAATATCTGCTTATGCGCGTCCTAATTTCTATTGCCAAGCTGCTTAGACTTCGGAGACAAAACCGAGAGGCTTTCTTCTCACCACCTGAATCCTCCCAATCATCGATTCCACTTGGCAGCTTGAGTGGGAAGAAAGGAGGAAAAGCGAGGATGAAGCAGAAGAAAAAGATGCCAGAAGAGCTACCTTTCCCCCTCATGATGTTGAGCTGCGCAATGAAACGACGGATCAGTGAGGTTTATGCGCAGTTTTACCATGCTAAGATTACGGAAGAGCTGGTTTGTAGATTCTTTCTTTCAGTTTCCGAGTTCTGTGATGCAGTTACCTTTAATAGATTTGTTTAGTTTTTTGGTTCTGATTGAGTTGGATGCTGGTGTGCTGTGCGATGCGGGAATCTGCGAGGGCAGAAAACAAAATTCTGGTGGTATATGCCATCCAAACAGAGGTTAACAGATTTAGTTTTCCAATCTGTGATTCTTGAGCCTCTGATTTTGGCTGGAATTAAAGGTGTTCAGTGTTGCATATGTGTCTAATGGCTTGATGAACTGGATCTAAATATTTGCCTTCTATTGTTATTTTCTTTTTTTGGAAAATTTTCTCCTTAATTCTGCTACTCCCTGCAAGTCGGTGCAGATTAAAACCATGATTGGCAGCATATAGATGAGTATTCTTGGCCCCTGAGTGGTTTAGTGTTCCTGCAATGCCCTTTGTTTGCTCCTTTTTTGGTTAAGGGGTTAGGATGCGAATGGTTGAATTGTATCAATACTGTGTGTTTCAAAATAGCCCAGAATTAGTGGTCTTGATAGTTTTTTTAGTATTCAGGTTACCAAGGTAATGGGTTCATACAGGTAAGATCAGCACCCCCAGTCTCTCATAGGCATTCATAGGGGTAGGATGTGCATTCTTGTGTCCGTAGGGGTAAGTACGTGTATGTGAGTGTTTCGCCAAAAAGAAAAAGTGTAATGGGTTTTGTTCATTGTGAATTTTCTTGAGAACTAAGAATGCACAATGCTGCTTTAGGCGACAGAACGGTGCACCATGACTGTAGTAGTTTATTCGAGTGCTTAATAATCTGCATTGTGCTTAGAATTTGAACTTCTGTATGGAAGCTGTTTCTTTTTTGGTTCTTTAGTGTGCAGATTTGATTTCTACTACTGTATTTCTGTATTCCATGACTGTTTCAGCTGACAGCTATTTTGTATACCTTTATGGAGGATATTTTTGCTCATTTTCTTGTCCTGAGTACTACACTTTGCTGTTGGATGAAAATGCCAACTTATTAAGAATTTGCCGAGTAGGCTAGTATAGGCTGAATTGTTTCAATTTAAAATTCATTGACTTGCATGATAATGCTCTCATCAACAACCTTACCCAGTCTTTATGCTTTCAATTTTCTATTGATAGCATGAGCATGGCAACCTCTTACTATACCAGATCTTTCTGTGCATAACCAGTAAGTGATGTTTTGAACCCAGAAATGATGTTCAACACACAAGTTTGTCAGTCAGTTTAATTTTTATTATTACATCAGACTTCTTTTGCAACATGAATATGTATCAACAATCCATTTCAATTGCACGACCACATCAGGCTGTTTTTTCCAAAACGAATATGTATTATCTATTTTCATATGACCAATCAAGACACCTATGAAGGTTGTGTACGTCAAGGTTAAAATTTGACTACATGTATTTGAAACATCTTTTTGGCTAGACACTTGATCATATTTCTTTGTATGATAAATATACCAACTTGTTGAAGTTTGCATCATAAGCTGAGGGTAGTGAAGTGTAAAGCAGGGCGTAGTGTTGAAAATGGAAAAAGAAAAACTAGCTGTAAGTTCACAAAATGACTGTTGTGTACTTTATCAGCTTCAATCATTGCCTTGATAGTTCCTTCTTATGTTTCAGCATGCGTCTAAACGGCCGTCTAAACCCGTTTAGGAAAACTCTGTATATTATTATTGCAAATTTGCATTTCGTGTTGTACATGATGCCCTTGCTTATGCAGTATGCTTATTGCTTGTGCCTCCTGTTTAAAACCTTGTAGATGTGATTAACCAGCCAGCTTCCCAGTTACTTTTGCTTTTTATACCCTGCAGTCCGAACTGGATGCAAATATCAAAACCTGTAACCAACTAAGCTTTACTATGAATTGGTTTCTTTTATGATAAGCTTTTTTACTTTTAGCAAATTTTTGTTTTGTTTAGAAGGTGCAAGTGATGTCCTATCTAGGTTACATCTAAACCCTATATGGGAATTAATTTATGAATTATGAGAGTGACATCAAGGCCCTGTTTGAAAGAGGGTCATTGGGGTCCAAATCTGAGGGGCCTTTGTCTTAAGTTAAAATCCACCAAACTCCTTAGAGCAATCCTCAAGATCCCAATGGGTTGTATGACCTTGAAATGGTATGTAGACTAAAACCGTCACACAAAGGGCGATCCATACCTCTAATTTCCATATGTTGTGTCGCAACTAAGAAATAAGGGCATATATACTGTGACAGGAAGAAAATGAACTGAAGCTAGATGCTAGAAAACAAAAAAAGAATTTTCTTGCAGAATAAATTGCTTATGTTGGCACTCTTTTAGCATTATATCCACTGTACAGCCTTGCGGTCTTGAGTTTAAATCTTTGTTTGTAGCATTGCATACATGTGATTGCCTTTAGTAAAACAGTTAGCCTGCTACGAAAAGATATCAGGCACCCTTAGGCCCTGTTTGGATCCTCTAGCCGGCTAAAGTTTAGCCACCTAAAGTTTAGCTGGCTAAAGTTTAGTCCCCCCTGAGCTAAAGTTTAGCCAGCTAAAGCAACAATGACAGCAGTGCCCCTGGGAGAAGAATGGATAAAGTGGGGCTACGCGTTTCGAGAGGGTATTTTGGTATTTGGACACCTTTTGCGCTGGTTTTAGTCAAGTATAGGAGGGTTGGGGGTGACTAGTGGGCTGAACATTAGGAGGTGGGCTGGCTAAAGTTTAGTCTCTTTTTTTGGATCCAAAATGGCTAAACTTAAGCCGGCTAAAGTTTAGAAGGTGGATCCAAACGGGGTCTTAGTTTCTCAGGGCATATCTGCTTGCTGACGCTGTTCCCTTACGTTTATTTTTTTACTAAATTTGCAATACTTCAAATATTTTGTTCTCTTCAAGCTTTTTTTTTGTCAGTCTCAGAGTGTATTAACAAGTTACATGCTCTCTACCTTTTTCAGGTAAACGAGTTTGTTAACTGTCTCATAGATGCAAGAAACGAGCTACTACAGAGGTATTTTGCTATTTACATTAAACTTGCCTTCTGAAACCTGTTCCTCCAAATGTTTTGCAAACCATCACTAATGTTTTACTTTTATGATCATGTCAGGTATGAGAACGTCCAGAGAAGCTTCAAAATAAAGAAGGCTATGTTATCGAACCATCGAAACTATAGGTCTTCATATGGTCGCCTCTTTGAACAGGTTAGGCATTTGAGACAGAAATTTTACCGATGCAACCAAGTAAATGCTATTATCAGCAGACTGTCTGTACTGACATAAGCTCTTTTATCATCTTTGAACCTTGTGCCCTGTCATAGGTATGCAGATTGGAAATCGAGCGTGATAACCTAAAGAAAGATGCTGACATCTACAACTGTCTTCAAGAGCGGCTTCAGGCGTCAGCACCATACAAACTGGTAAGTACCTCTGTTTCCCTTGTAACCATCTCTGTTTTCTGGTACAACACACACGAAGGTTGTAACACCGTACCATTGCAGATCATGGACCTCAGTGCTCTGGAGCTGGAAGCCCCTGAAATATCATTTGAGGAGTTGCTGGCTAAGGAGAAAGAGGACACCGCTTTCTGGGGAAAGATGAGATCAATCTCATCCAAGCAGGAGAGTGACGGCAGATCGCAACACCATTAGCATCCCAATATCAGTAGTCAAAACTTAAAACCGAAAAGTTTGCTCCTGGGAGAACCTCTAATGTAATGTGGTTGCCATCCTGAACTGAATCTGGGCAGATTAACAGTCGTGTTTTTGGCCTTCCAGTTTGGCCATTCGTACATCGGAAAAATGAAATGTCTCCATTGATACATGTTGTGTATCTGCAGGCGATGGCTCCCTGCTGCTGGGTCTGCGGGCCATCTCAGCTGTGTGATGCGCGAGAGCTATCAGGTGCAGGCGATCCTTCACTATTGTTACTTGATGGGAGGGATTGGGGAATTTGGATCTCAACGTTTCCGTACATGGTGGTGGTGTTAGATTGCAAATACGCTTGAGAATTTGAGATAGACGACGCAACAATTACAATTCTAACTGGACCAAGATTGGATCTGGGGAAAGAAAAATCTCCAGCCATTAACACCAAACCAAAAACCACGGCGGCAGAAGTATAATTCATACCCCACACAAACAGCAGGAGAGTTTGAATGCCTTCTCTTAACTACGACATGGCCATCCTTGCCTGCTGCAGGCCTGCAGCTGCCAGATATGAATGCCTTCTGCTCTTCTGGGCGTCCCCTCCTCGTTAGCAAATTTCCCTCTTGCCACCCACAATCAATCATGGCGACGCCCACGCGGGAGCCGTCGCCGCCCGACGCCGCCACCACTGAGCCTCGGAGGCCCCGCGTCCTCCTCGCCGCCTCCGGCAGCGTCGCGGCAATCAAGTTCGAGGTCCTCTGCCGCGGCGTCGCGGAGTGGGCCGACGTCAGGGCGGTGGCGACCCAGTCCTCCCTGCACTTCATCGACCGGTCGGCCCTCCCCGCCGGCGTCGCGCTCTACACCGACGACGACGAGTGGTCGCGCTAGAAGCGGATCGGCGACGAGGTCCTGCACATCGAGCTGCGCAAGTGGGCCGACGCCATGGTCATCGCGCCGCTCTCGGCCAACACCCTCGCCAAGGTACGATGGCGTGTTGAAAGGTCTTCGACTCCATTGGTGTGCGCTGACGGAGAATAATCCTGCCTACCGCCCAGGTCGCCGGCGGGCTGTGCGACAACCTCCTGACGTGCGTGGTGCGCGCGTGGGACTACGGCAAGCCCGTCTACGTCGCGCCGGCCATGAACACCTTCATGTGGGACAATCCCTTCACGGCGCGCCACCTCGACGCCGTGCCCGAGGTCGGAATGTCGCTGATCCCGCCCGTGACCAAGCGGCTGGCCTGCGGGGACTACGGCAACGGCGCAATGGCAGAGCCCGCCGAGATCTGCAGGACCGTGAAGCTCTTCTTCGGGCCACAAGTCTCTTAACCGCACTTCAATCAAATCTTGTGAATTTCAGTGTATCAGTGTATGGATTTATGGATTGCTTTGCCTCATACAGTCATACTTGTTGTAATAATGCTATCGACGGGAGAGAACAACAACAAAAGTAGACAAGAGGCGAGACACAATGTAGGGTGGAGCCTTCTCTTTATTATTCTGAATAAACTTGTGTAATTACATCATGGGGTGCTCCACTATTTATACTCGGGGTAGGGGGTCTCCTTTCCTACTAGGAGAGAGAGTCCTTTGGTAAATTGCCCACATACGGAGTAGGACTAGGATAGGTTCTCCTGGAACTTCCTTTCCTCCTCCAACAAGTATTATTATTATAACACTCCCCCTTGGGCATTTTACGACGACACACATGTCTCATTAAAAACTCCTTCATAAAAACCCAGTGGGAAAAATGGAGAAAAGAGTACATGGTACCGTTGCTTTATATTGCACACAATGCCTCGTTAAAAACCTCTTCTTTTGAGAAACCTTCAGGTAAAAACTCAAATGAGGGAAAAAGAGTACAATGCTATATTCTTCTAGAATTCACTATATTGTCTTCTTGACTATAGTGTTAGGATTTATGTGTTCAAGAGAATTCTCCCCCTGATTTGCACACATCTTTAAGTTTCCTCATTCCTATACCATGCCTATGCTTTTCAAAAGATTTAGCAGGTAGGGCCTTAGTGAACATATCTGCAAGATTATCACATGAGCGAACATGAGTCACCATAATTTCTTCATTCTCTTGCATTTCATGCGTGAAGAAGAATTTAGGTGTAATGTGCTTCGTGACCTTGGACTTAATATATCCCTTTTGTATTTGTGCAATACAAGCTGCATTATCTTCATAGATAATGGTAGGGGTTTTACTCACTTCAATTCCACATGTATTCAGTACATGGTGAGTAATTCTTCTTAACCAAATGCATTCTTTAGATGCCTCATACAAGGCAATAATCTCTGAGTGATTTGTTGATGTAGCCACCATCGTCTGCTTCGTAGATCTCCAAGAAATTGCAGTTCCACTACAGAGAAACACATAACCAGTCTGCGAGAATGATTTGTGTGGATCCGACGTGTACCCAGCATCAGTATATCCTTCTAGGATTACATTTCCTTTCTTCTGGAAGAATAACCCCATATCTTCTGTTCCTCTAAGGTATCTGAGGATATGCTTAATGCCATTCCAATGTCTTCTGGTTGGAGCTGCACTAAATCTTGTTAGTAGATTGACAGCAAAGGCAATATCGGGTCTTGTACCATTTGCTAGATACATCAACGCTCCGATAGCACTTAGGTAGGGATATTCAGGTTCCAATACTTCCTCATGTTCCTCTTTTGGTCTAAATGGGTCGTTCTCTACATCGAGTGACCTCACAACCATAGGGGTTCTGAGTGGGTATGCACTACTCATACTGAACTTCTCTAATACCTTCTTGGTATAGTTCGACAGGTGCATTAGTATACCTTCTGGGGTATGTACTAGCTGCAAGCCTAGGCAGAATGTAGTCTTTCCTAAATCCTTCATTTCAAATTCAGATTTCAGGAATGAACTAGCTTCCTCAATGTCTTGTGTTGTTCCAATGATATTTAGATCATCGACATAGATGGATATTATACAATATCCCATCTCTGATTTTCTAATGAATACACAAGGACAGTCTTCATTCTTCAGGAATCCTTTCTTCAGTAAAAACTCACTAAGCCTATTATACCACATTCTTCCAGATTGCTTTAAGCCATATAGTGATCTTTGCAGCTTCACACTATATAAGTTGTGTTCTTCTTCATTTGGGACTTTAATTCCTTCTGGAACCTTCATGTGGATTTCAGTATCCAACGACCCATACAGGTACGCTGTCACAACATCCATCAATTTCATCTGCAATTCCATATTTACTGCTAGAGAGATCAAGTACCGGAATGTGGTTCCGTCCATTATAGGTGAGTATGTGATATCGAAATCGATACCTGGTCTCTGCGTGAAACCTTGAGCTACTAATCTCGCTTTGTATCTTACGACCTCATTCTTTTCGTTTCTCTTCCGGACGAATACCCATTTGTATCCTACGGGATACATTCTTTCAGGGGTGAGGCAGACTGGTCCGAAGACTTGTCTTTTGTTAAGCGAGTTTAGTTCTGCAGTGATTGCTTCTTTCCACTTTGGCCAATCAGAACGCTGCTTGCATTCTTTCATTGATTTGGGTTCTTCCACCTCATCAATGATGTGGGCAATCTTTTCTGCAAAATATATGTCGACATTCTGGGCTCTTCTATCATACTTTTCTCCTGTCTCAACATAGTGTGTTGAGTTCTCCATGATTCTTTCGTCATGGTCCAGATCACCACTTATAGGTATGTTCAGATCTGGAATATCCGGTTTCGGTACTTCGTGTACACTCATTTCACCATTCACGGGATTCTCATTAGTACCAAGCTTACGCTTACGCTCCATCGGACGTCTCCTAGGAGGCTTAGCTTGCTCTTGTACTTTGGGTTTCTTCGACACCCTTGCAACCGGTTCACTCCCCCTCTTCCTAGCATTTCTAGCTAGTGAGGTAGTGGCTCTAGTTTGGAATTCCGTTTGAGCTCCCACTTCTTGGGGTATTTCAATTCTTTCCGGTGCATTTACTGCTGGTATATGAGATTTCATAATTCCCTGTGTGTTGGTGAATGTCTCTGGCAGTTCATTAGCAATCCTCTGCAAGTGGATGATATTCTGAACTTCTTGGTCAGTTTCTTTAGTGCGAGGATCCATTCTATGGATTCCAGGAGTTTCCCACTCTATTTCTCGGCATTCTTTCTTGAAGTACAATCCTCCCCCTAATGCCGGGAAATGGTCTTCATTGAAGATACTATCAGCATATCGAGCCGTATGCAAGTCTCCAGTGAGAGGCTCAAGATATTTTATGATCGATGGGCTCTCAAATCCCACATAAACTCCAAGTTTACGTTGAGCTCCCATTTGTGATCGCTGAGGTGGTGGGATAGGGACGTATACGGCACATCTAAATTTCTTTAAATGAGAGATATTCGGTATCTTCCCTTGCACTAATGCTAATGGTGATTCTTCAACTTTAGCAGATGGTCTAAGTTGTATGAGAGCAGCAGCGTGTAGCACAGCATGTCCCCAACAAGTGGTAGGCAGTTGACTATGCAATAATAGTGGTCTTGCAATTAACTTGATCCTCTTAATTAGCGATTCTGCTAAACCATTTTGCGTATGCACATGAGGAACAGAATGTTCTACCTTTATTCCCAATGATTTGCAATAATCATCAAATACCTTCGAGGTAAATTCTCCGGCATTATCCATGCGAATGGATTTAATTCTATGCTCTGGAAAATTATTCTTCAATTGAATTATTTGGGATGTAAGGCGTGTAAAAGCATGATTTCTAGTGGACAATAGACATACTTGACTCCACTTCGAGGAGGCGTCTATTAATACCATAAAGTATCTAAAAGGCCCTGAGAAGGGACTAATAGGTCCACAGATATCTCCTTGTATTCTTTAAAGGAATGGTGTATCTTCTGCATGAAGTTTTAATGTAGAGGTTCTAGTTATCAATTTCCCAGTTGCACATGCAGCACAAAAGAAATCTTCAAGATTATTAGGAAATTGTCTCGGTTGCAATTCATGCCCACTAGAATTCTTCAAGATTCTGCCCATCATATTACTTCCTGGGTGCCCAAGTCTTTCATGCCATATTCTGTATGGTTCATGATTCTTCAAGATCACTTTAAACGCAGCTAAGCCATTCTGTGGTTTAATATAGGTGTAGTACATGCTTTCCTTAAAGGAGGGGAAACTTTCCACAATAGTTTTCTGATCTCCGTGCTTCTTAGTCATGATAAGACGTTCTTCGCCATTATCGTCATTAGTTTCTACATGGAAACCATTTGCACGGATATCTTTGAAGCTCAGCAACGTTCTAGTTGCGTCTGGATATAGTAATGCTGCTTGGATTACTAATGTCGTTCCATTAGGGAGAGTAAAGGTTGCCCTTCCGGAACCTACAATCTTTCTCCCATTTCCAATGAGAGTCGTTATTCCTTCTTCATACTTTCTGAGTGTTTGGAAATAACGAGTATCCCTAAGAACTGTGCTAGTGGTGCAACAGTCTACAAGACATAGTTCCTCTTCCATTGTACTACACTTGTAGGCAAAAACAAAGGCAAATACTTCAAGAAAAAACCAAACAACGACAAGGTAAAAGAAAAACCAAGGCGATTATATAGACTGCAAGTACTATATATTAAAAACGAGGTCTCTACTAGAGATTACATTAATCCACTTAATTCATTGCAGGAATTTAAAACTAAATGCATAACTACTACTCAAAACCATCTACTAGATAGTATTAAAACTAGGAGAATTATTTCATGTCTCCATGCAAATCTTCTAATTCTTCTCCAAGAAGATCATCTTCATCCATGAGATCATCATCCAGAGACAAATCTCCAGATCCTTCAAGGTTCTTGTTGTCATCTTGTGGTGTACCCATGTCCATCTTCGCGATGTCTTCTTCCTTCTCTTCATGCGAAGGTGACCCCTCTTCAGGTGGTGGACATTCCAAGAAGTGTGCTTCCTTCTGAATTTTCTTTTTCGTGCCATGAAGCTTCTGGTACATCTCAGCAACATGTTTAGGTGCTTTGCATATGCGTGACCAATGGCCATGCTCACCGCACCTATAACAATCTTGGTTTTGTTCACCATATGCTCCCCCTTTAAGCGTCTTAGGCTTAGCGTTCTTCTTCTTGGAGCGCTTAGCTTTCCGCTTACCCTTCTTTGATCCATTCTTTGGACCCTTCCCCTTATCATCCTTCTGGAATGAAGTAGCATGTGCTTCTGGCGGTGCAATTGAGCCAGTGGGGCGAGACATATGATTCTGCATAATAGTCTCATCCTCCCCCTGATCTTGCTGCAAGGCATTGCTCAATTGTACATAAGTTTCATACTTTTCTTTCTTGTATTGCCTACTCACATAAGTGAGTTTGGGGTGAAAGGTAGTGAGAGTCTTCTGTATAAGATCTTTATCCGTAAGATCTACTCCACATAGTTTCATGCGGGTAACTATGCTATACAGAGCGGTGTTGTAATCCTCAATAGTCTTGAAGTCTTGGAAACGTAAGTTTTGCCAGTCACGCTCCACTTTAGGCGTTAAGACAGATTCTATCTGCTCAAACCGATTCTTCAATGAATCCCACAAGACTTTTGGATCACGTTCAGTCATGTACTCATTCTTCAGGGAAGTACTTAAGTGATGCCTCAGGAAATGTAGTGCCTGAGCCTGTTGTACATTCGTTGCAGCAGTATCTCCTTTTTGAGGTTTGATCGTCTTCAAGAGATCTTTTCCACTCAAAAGGATTTCGGCATCAAGTGACCAAGACAGATAGTTTAGGCCATTCGGTGCCAGCACTTCAAATTCTCGTTTCACAAGATCAGACATCTACAAGATGTATATAAAAAAAAACAGTGCATAAGTTTACTTCTTGTAAACCTAGTTGGTAGAATGCATAAAGTAATGGATTAAAAACTCAGAGCAAGTCCTAAAACCATGTTTCTATGATTAAAGGCACTTTTAATCATATTTTAATTGCTTAAACATGATATGCATGATTTCAGATCAAGTTACACAGTAAATATGCACAAACAGGAGGATTAAACAGCAAAAACAGCAAGCTTATATGTTTCTGACATAAAATCCCTTAAACCCAAGGTGTTATATGCAATATAACATTAATTCAGACAAATTCCATAGACTACAGGGTCTATTTTGCAATTTTTCTGGGTCAAATCGTAAATTCGGAACAATCTGGACCTTTTTGCAAAAATTTAGGACTGCGGGTTCTAATATGGAAAACTTCAAGGTCTTTTCTGCAAAAATTCAAGACTTAACCGCAATTCCTAGCTTATTCAGGGGGTTTTTCGCAAAATTTCAGATTTTTCGATTTTCCTCGTATTTTTCTTGATTTTTCCGAAATCAGGCCGGCCTGTGGGCCGAACCGGCCCACCAGGCCCACCCCGCGGCCCGGCCCATCATCCCGGCCTGCCCAGCCGGATATAAGAGGGAGGGGCGGATCGGGGCGAACCCTAATCCGCCTCATTCTCTCCCTCACTCCTCTCCCTCACTCCCGAGCGGCGGCGGCGGGCGAGCTCGTGCGACGAGCTCGCGGCGGCGGCGGTGCAGCGCCATGGTGCGACGACGCGAGGAGGGTGGAGGCGGGGTCCCCGAGCGAGCGCTTGCGGAGCTCGTCGCCGGGGTAGTGGTGGTCCGCGGCCCCGGTTCGTGGAGCGCGGAGGCGGAGCGGCGTCGCGCGGCCTTCGGGCCCGGCGCTGCTAGGCGGGAGGACGGCGGCGGGTGAGCTCGTGGCTCACCGCCGTCGCGCGCGAGGAGGACGATGACCCGGGGCCCCCCTTGCGGCGGAGGGGTCCCGGACCCCCAGATCCGGCGGCCCCGAGGTCAGATCCGGTGACCTCGGGCGCGGATCCGGGCTCGGCGAGCTCGTGCGAGGCTCGCGGCGGGTCGTCGCCTTCGTGCGGCGGCGCGGTGGTGCGGCGGCGATGCGGGCCTCCGCACGGCGAGGAGACTGAGCCAGGCCGAGATGCGGCTCGGCTCGCGGGTTCGGCTCGCGGGCGTGGCTTGCGGGCTCAGCTCGCGGGCTCGGTGCGCGGCTCAGGTAAGTCGGCGGCGAGATTCGATCTCGTCGTCGATGAACTAGGGTTAGGGTTAGGAGGTACCAGGACGTACGGGCCCACATATGCGATCGTTGGATCATCCGTTGGCTCTACAGTTTGTACTCCGGCGAGTTCCGTCTCCCTGGTGAGGGTTAGGGTTAGGACTAGGGCTAGATCTACAGTCTCCCCCTTTGTCCTTACTTTTTCTGCTTCTCGCACGGATTATGCTGTGTGGTGGCCTTCGAGCCACCAGTTTGTACATGGTGTGGACGCCGGCGATGCTTGCTGGCGATGGTGGCGGCTAGAAGCCCCACCTCTGTGTGTAAGCAATGCGATTCATGATGAACTACTACTAGGTGTAGTTTAGACAAAAACTCGGTTTAGAAAAACCGAGGCCAGATGCAAGGGGTTCTACCGATCCTAGACTGCAGCGAGTCTACGCGATCAAAGAACGACAAGATCGATCTGCTAGATACCTTCGGGCTTATAGTAGTCGTTCTCGTTGATGCAGGCGAAACTCGATGCCGTGTAGTCAGGATGCAGTGTAGTCGTTCCCCGTCAACAGCTTCGCGTTGGCGCGGACGTCGATGTCGTCGAGCACGGAAATCGAGGTGGCTCGATTCCCGAGGTCGGCGCGCTTCCCGAGGCGGCGCGAATCCCGAGGCGGCGAGTTGAAGAACTCGCTGACTCCTCGGCGACTTCGGCTTCTCCTCTACTAGCTCCGCAGAGCGTGCTGATAACGTGTTGTAATAACGCTATCGACGGGAGAGAACAACAACAAAAGTAGACAAGAGGCGAGACACAATGTAGGGTGGAGCCTTCTCTTTATTATTCTGAATAAACTTGTGTAATTACATCATGGGGTGCTCCACTATTTATACTCGGGGTAGGGGGTCTCCTTTCCTACTAGGAGAGAGAGTCCTTTGGTAAATTGCCCACATACGGAGTAGGACTAGGATAGGTTCTCCTGGAACTTCCTTTCCTCCTCCAACAAGTATTATTATTATAACAATACTCTTGCTCCTGAAAATTGTGCTAATAGAACGTACTCGACAAACCCTTATAGCTTCTCCATAAACACCTCGCTTGACATGTATACCAATACGACGTCCACGTTTCCAACAAAGGTTACAAGATCACAAGAGATATACCATCAAAAGGAGGAATGAAATATATAAATGCCTACAAACCACCATAAATATATACTCCATAGGAGAGTGCCTTACATGCCAAAATACAAGTACTGACAGCTCTACAAGCCAACACCGCCGTAAATATTGTAGTAAATATGCCTTACATGCCATAATATAAATCCTGATAACCAAAGATGTTCGCCAGTTATAGTAATCAAGATACAACTACCACGAATGAAACATGTAATCAATCAAGCCTACTTGGGACTTCGGTTCCTGGACACCATCAGATAGGCTGGATGTGGATACAAGAACCTCCTCCTCGGACCGGAAGCAACATATTCTGTGCTAGAACTGGTACTGCTGCTGTGGAGCATTGGCCGAAAAGCCACATAACCCAACGATGCTACACAACCAAATCCAGCAAGCACGGGATGTGATTCTATGAAATTCTTCACACAATCACCGCACCTATCAGAAGGGGGAAAAAAGGGACCCACTTGTTAATACTCTGTTCGCGGTAAAACAGTTATATATACTCTACCAAAAAATATTAGAGCTACAAAATACGGGACGCTTAGGCACGTGCCACTGGCAGAAGTCCCTAATATGGTATATGCCCCTGATGTCCAAATGACATGTGGGGCCCAGCTGTGTGACAGTGGTCATGAGGTAAAGTATTCCAAATACTAAGCACTGCCATGATAATGATTGAGTGATTAGGTAGCAGACCTTGAAATGATGATTACCATCCCATATCTTGATTTGCTCAACTTATACATTACACAAAATGATTGGCAGTGCCATATTGAAATTTGTTTGAATATTATAAATCAATTTGCGTACCCAACAACAGATCAAGTTCTACTGTATATAACTAGAGATGAACTGAAATTAAAATCATGCCTCCCTATCTGTGAAACAACATACAATGCTTTCATGTGCACTCACCTTTGCCACCACATACGAGGAATACTCTCAGCTTTGTGTTTCATCAAAAGGTCTGCACACTCCCTCTCGACTGAGAAACATCGCAGGCCCTGCAACTGCAACATATACTTTGATTACTACGAATGTAAGAGCAAGAGGCATGTGGATTATGAAACAAGAATCATTTGCCTTTACTGCTCAAGTTTCCTTCTACAGTTGGGAGATGAAATAATAGTAAGGCGACGGTAAAACACATATAGAAGTGTTCAATTCGCAAATCAAATTCTAATCATTAATGCTACAATATTGCACTATTCTTGGTCACGAGATTTTAGCTGTACAGTATATTGTTGAGTAAAATTGTGAAAGAATGGAAAGTTAATGGGTTGTTCCATAGTTGATTGGATGTTTAACCTTATGCATCAAGGGTGAACAATAAAAATATCAGTGTGAGTGTGTGACTACGGAGTAACAGTCCGAAAACACCTCTCTCCTGCACATAGTGGTTAGTTTGTAACAGGCAAATCACAGATGTGGAATTAAATAACGGATGTCAAACTGTTGTCCAATGCTGCACCACAGCAATTTTCACCAAGGCACGGTTTGCAAGTGAATGTGATCAATGGATGCAGAGCAGGACAGATATGTAATCTGAAGAGAGGTAGAATCCCCTTGAAAAATAAAAACATTATTTATATTTAATGATAAAATTTACACACAAATGTGCTCATGTATGTAGAATTTTAGCCAAAAGAATCTTGTGGTGCCCAAGCCATCAAATTATGAGCTACAAATAAATGCACACATTCGAGCAGCTGGATAGCTAACTAAATAAGATCCGCTTAGACACAACAGTTATCACACAAGAACATAAATAACTATGGTCGATGATCATGAGAGCAAACAACAGAGGCTGTCAGTGAAACGTTTGACTATGGAGTTTTAGGTGAATCGTTATTTTTTTCCCATGGCCCCATGAGGTTAGATGGTATAGAAATTGGCTATTTTGGTTCAAGTCATAGAGCATCTCCAAGAGCCTAACTAAAAATGGATGGTCAAATCTTGATTTAGCTATTATATGTAAAACAAAATGGCTAGCAAAAAAGTGACCAAACCCAACAGGCTCTCTAAATTTTAATCCTCTCTATTTTCAAATAGTTGTGGGCTGCAATTTTTGGCTTGATGGCTGTAAATCTTGGCTTAATGGGCCGGCCTGTACAGTAACCATCGGTGATGCAAGCACGAGTTGATCTTTTCTTTTTCTGTTTTTGTCAAACGGTGATGCAAATTGGTCGACTTGATCGCCCAGGCTCCATCGCTCCACTATGCAGGCAGCCGCCGCCAATTCCTTCGCTCATCTCCATCAATGGAAGCATCTGCGCCGAGTTTAATAAAATTAGATGCTACTGATTTGCTGAACGTAGGTTCAGTACGACAACAGAGCTGAACGTTCAGGGATCATGGATGAGCTGAATGTTCAGTACAAATGTACGATAACAGGCTACTAATTTGGAGACAACATAGGCTATTGCAAAAGGGAATTAACAAAACTATTGCAAAAAGCAGCAGTAGCAACACCGCACAGCACAGCAAACAAGTAGGCAGCACAGCATTGCGCAGTAGCAAAGTGGCGCGGCTAGCAGCGTAGGCCGAGGCAGGAGAGGTGCGGGGCGGGCGCGCAAAGAGAGGCGCGGGGCTAGCGCTCGCGCGGTCTGGGCGAGGGCGGTCGTGCGGCGATATCCGAGGAAGCCGCTAAGAGAGCAGACGGCGGCGAATCCATGGAGGACCTCAGACTGGATCGGAAGGGGAGGAAGGGAAAGGACGAGGACTCACCGGTAATGCGGAGGCGGCGTGGGAGGTGATGCGGCGACGAACCGTAGCGAAGAACGGCGGCGGGAAGTAGGGGCGGGACGCGAGAAAGAGTGCGCCGGAGCAAGGGAGGGAAATAGAGGGGCGGGCGGGAGGTGGAAGAGACGACGCGCTTTCGCAAAAATTTGCGCGCGGTTGCGCGCGGGAACAGGGGAAAAAGCGGGGCGCGCGCGCAGGAGGAGCCCGACGGCGAGCGTCGCGTCCTAGCCAAACTTGGCGAGCGGAGATGACAGGATGGCGCGCCAGGGAAAAAGGCAAGCGCGCCGCCGATTCTGTTGGATGCTTATTTTTCTCTTTTTCTCTCAAATTTAGCTAACATGAATATTTTAGTTGTCTTGGAGATGCTCTTAAGAGCATGCCATATGATGTGCCTAGAACTTTAGGGTGGCAACCATATCATTAGCGAGGATTTATCAAAGGGGAACATGCTGACATAACCCACTCCCCTTAGCCCCAGAATTTACCCAGGAGGAGACTGAACGGAATATATGAATCCCAACACCTCTACTTCCATAATCAAAGCTGTTTTTGTCGAGTTGGTACCAAATGACATAAGAAATAAAATTCCCTTATGCCCCGTGAGAGCCATCGATCCATTGTCCCCATCTCCAATCCACCACACCTTCTGCCCCCACCTCCCGCCGCCGAGCCGAGGCGAGGCGTGGCGTGGCTGACGGTGCGGTGCGGTGCGCGTCCGTCCGTCATGAAAGTTTTGATATATTGAAACGGTGCGTTCCATATGAATTGACGCCTTTTCGCTACGAAGGAGTCACGCCTGTTCCTCCTTACGGAGGCGTCACGTCTGTTCGTTCGAAGGGGTCACGTCTGTTCATTCGAGGGGTCGCGTCTGTTCCGTTTCTATATATAGCGCCTTCCCGGGATCGATCGATTACTCTCGATCATACGCTCACTACTCGTTCCATCTTCCGCTCGCTGTTGCTGTCGAAGACATCTCCGTCCCGGACTTCTGCGCGCACAGAATCTGGGAGAGCAGGCCTCCGAAACCCCGTTCCGTAAGCGACATCTGCCGGGTGTGCGGGCGATCAGGTTTTTGGGGAGCGACTACGCGACTGCTTGATCGACTACTTCCCGGTGCGCGGTGGTTCTGCACTGCGTACAACGTCCTGCATCGACTGAGATCGACTACATCGAACAACTCAAGAACAATGGTTCTTGGGAATGGATCTTCCAGCGCCTCCGGCGCAGGATCTTCCGCTGGGTACGTTCTTGTCTTTTTGATCAATTTGTTCATCTTTTTATCACCTTATTAAGGAATTTATGGATTAAATTAAGTAGAAAAATGCCTAATTTCTTAACAATCCAAAAACCTGATATTAGGCAATTTTCTGTGTTTCTGATGCCGGTAGTGAGCTGTATATCATGGAGCAACTTTTTGACTACAAGATGGTTGAGAACCGTTCTGTAGTTGAACAAGCCCATGAGATTCAGGCTATGGCAAAAAAACTCGAACCGTTTCCATGTGTGTTGCCAGACAAGTTTGTGGCTGGCGGTATTATTGCTAAGTTGCCACCTACTTAGAGGGATTTTGCTACCCAACTGAAACACAAGAGACAAGAGTTTAGCGTGTCTAAACTCATTGGGACTCTTGATGTTGAGGAAAGGGCGAAAGCAAAAGACACACGTGGAAAGAGCGTAGGAGAACCTTCTAGCGCCAATATGGTGCGAAAGGTTACTTCATCAAATAAGAAGAAGAAGGGGCTGAGAAGCCTAAGCAATCACCACTTTTAAGAAGAAAAAGAACAAGAAAGTGGCTGCTTTGTTTGCGGGAGCACTGAGCATTGGGCAAGTGCGTGCCCAGACCGCAAAGTTAAGCAGGAGAAGAAATCTGCAAACGTGGTCATTAGCGAGACTGGAGGACTTCTGGGTACGGTAATTCTACACCCATTGTCCTTTCTGTCTGTCAAACACCTGAGTGGTGGATTGACACTGGGGCTAATGTACATGTGTGTGCTGATGTCTCTTTGTTTTCTTCTTATCAGACCGGAGTGACAGGAGACTTGTTGATGGGAAATGGGTCACATGCTCGTGTTCTTAGTGTTGGTACGGTCATTCTGAAGTTTACTTCGGGAAAGAAGGTGCTATTGAAGCACGTGCAGCATGTCCCCTCAATCAAAAGGAATCTTGTTTAGTGGCTCTCAATTGTGTCGAGATGGTTATAAAATAGTTCTTGAGTCTAATAAATGTATACTTTCTAAGTATGGAACATTTGTTGGAAAAGGTTATGATTGCGGAGGCTTGTTCCACTTTTCTTTACTTGACATTGGTTGCAATAAGGTTGTGAATAATATTCTTACTTCGAATGAGTCGAATGTTTGGCATTTACGACTTTGTCACATTAATTTTGGTTGTATGACGCGGCTAGCAAAACTGAATTTAATCCCGAAATTGGACATGGTCAAAAGTTCTAAGTGCCATGCTTGCGTGCAATCTAAGCAACCTCGCAAGGCTCACAAGGCTGCGAAAGTGAGGAACTTAGAGGCATTAGAACTTGTTCATTCCGATCTATGCGAGATGAATGGTGAATTGACCAGAGGTGATAAAAGATACTTTATGACTCTCATAGAGATTGTACTAGATATTGCTATGTGTATCTGCTGAAATCCAAAGATGAAGCTTTGCATTACTTTAAAATCTATAAGGCTGAAGTAGAAAACCAACTAGAGAGGAAGATTAAACGTTTAAGGTGTGACCGTGGTGGAGAATACTTTTCTAATGATTTTTCTGAATTCTGCGTGGAACATGGTATTATTCATGAGAGGACACCGCCATACTCACCTCAATCCAATGGGATTGCTGAGAGAAAGAACCGAACTCTAACTGATTTGGTTAACGCCATGTTAGAGACAGCGGGCCTTTCTAAGGAATGGTGGTGTGAGGCGATCTTGACAGCATGTCATGTCCTGAATAGAGTTCCCACAAAGGATAAATAAATTACACCATTCGAGGAATGGCATAAGAAAAGATTAAATCTCTCATATTTGCGTACTTGGGGTTGTTTGGCCATGGTGAATGTGTCAATCAATAAGAAACGCAAACTTGGATCTAAAACTGTTAATTGTATCTTCCTGGGTTATGCTATGAACAGCATGGGCTATAGATTTTTAATAGTAAAATCTGGAGTACCTGACATGGTGGTCGGTACAATTTTGGAGTCCAGAGATGCTACATTCTTTGAGAGTGAATTTCCTTTCAAAAATGCACCTAGCACATCTAATCATGAGTTTACATTACCCCATGAGCATTTCATTCCGATAACACAAAATGAGAAACCCTCTGTGCACATTCCTGAGGAGGATGACAATCTAGTCACCCGTAAGGGTAAGAGACAAAGGACTGCAAAGTCTTTTGAAAATGACTTTATTGTGTACCTCGTGGATGACACTCCCAGAACTATTGAAGAGGCATTTTCATCTCCCGATGCTGACCTTTGAAAGGAAGCAATAAGGAGTGAAATGGATTCAATCATGTCTAATGTACTTGGGAGTTGGTCGAGCGTCCTTACGGGTGCAGACCCATAGGCTGCAAGTAGGTGTTCAAGAAAAAGTTTAGGCCTGATGGTACGATTGAGAGGTACAAGGCAAGGCTTGTGGTGAAGGGATATTCACTAAAGGAGGGTGAAGATTATTTCGAGATATGTGTTTCTACTTGGAGGTGGCGCTGTTTCCTGGAAGTCTTGCAAGCAGACCATCTTAACGAGGTCAACTATGGAAGCAGAACTTACAGCTTTGGATACCGCCGGCATTGAGGCTGAATGGCTTCGTGATTTCCTTATGGATTTACCGGTGGTTGAAAAACCAATACCGTCTATTTCCATGAACTGTGACAATCAGACAGTGATAGTCAAAGTGAACAGTTCAAAGGATAACATGAAGTCCACAAGGCATGTGAAAAGGCGACTGAAATCTGTCAGAAAATTGAGAAACTCCGGAGTTATGTCATTGGACTACGTCCATACATTTAAAAATCTGGCAGATCAATTTACCAAAGGACTATCACGTAATGTGATAATAGTGCATCGAGTGAGATGGGTCTGAGATCTACTTGATAGGCTGTCATAGTAGTAACCTGTTCTATGTAATCGGAGATCCCGTGAAGTAGAATGGTGAGACAATCTAGTGACAGCTTGAGAGGAAAGACCCTTGATTAGTCTATCTCAGATGTACTTCTTTCTTAGAGAACTGTAAGGCAGGCTGGTTTATTAACCTTAATGTGCTCCGAGTGGCTTATGAGAAGCAAAGATATCGTCCTACAGGATATCTTTAAGGAACAGACCTATATGAGTTCGACTGCTAGTCACAGTCTATGAGATGGTGGGGATCTCTGGATACTCATGAATGGGCCAGAAGTGTGACTTATATGCTTCAACAGAGAGGATGCTTTTGGCAACTTAGTATCGGTAAAGGACTTAGACAAAACCTCTTTCGCACAAAACTGACAATTCAAGGCGTAGTCTATTGCTCAGTTGTGAATAAGGTGTAACCTCTGTTCTAGATGGAAGTTCAACTTAACAGTCTCCATCGAAACACCGGTATAATCAAACGAGAGGAAGATGATTTGAGTGCATTCCTTATGAGTTCTAAACTTGGTGGGGATTGTTGAATTATTAGGCCTTTTATTAAGCCCATAATGGAGCAATAATTCTATTTAGTCTAGGCCCATAATTAGTGCATTAATGGTTTAGTCCCACATGGGACTCCTACCATAATTAGTGCATTAATGGTTTAGTCCCACATGGGATTATTGGGCCTTTTATTAAGCCCATAATGGAGCAATAATTCTATTTAGTCTAGGCCTATAATTAGTGCATTAATGGTTTAATCCCACATGGGATTCCTATCATAGATAGACTCGACTTATTAGGTGGATTTCCGGTTAATCCCCTAGAGAAGTTAAGAGAGGATAGTGGTGAACCACACGCGCGCGCGCCGCCGCCGCCGCCACCGAGGCGAGGCGAGGCGTGGCGTGGCTGGCGGGCGGGCGGGCGTGGCGTGGCGTGGCGGGCGCGTCGCGTCCGTCCGTCATGGAAGTTTTGATATTACTCTCGATCATACGCTCACTACTCGTTCCATCTTCCGCTCGCTGTTGCTGTCGAAGACATCTCCGTCTCGGACTTTTGCGCGCACAGAATCTGGGAGAGCAGGCCTCCGAAACCCCGTTCCGTAAGCGACATCTGCGGGCGATCAGGTTTTTGGAGAGCGACTACGCGACTGCTCGATCGACTACTTCCCGGTGCGCGGTGGTTCTGCACTGCGTACAACGTCCTGCATCGACTGAGATCGACTACATCGAACAACTCAAGAACAATGGTTCTTGGGAATGGATCTTCCAGCGCCTCCGGCGCAGGATCTTCCGCTGGGTACGTTCTTGTCTTTTTGATCAATTTGTTCATCGTTTTTATCACCTTATTGAGGAATTTATGGATTAAATTAAGTAGAAAAATATCTAATTTCTTAACAACAGATACTAACACACAAGTACATACATGCATTAAGCACACAACATAGTGCTGCAAACAAAAATGAAGGAAATGAGCCCTTTTATCCTTTATATGGATGGATGGAAATGGGCTGAGTTAGCAGTCTTTATTTATTGGTTTGGCTAGTGTAGCGGCATAATGGTCGTGAGGATATTTCGGGTTCAAAATTATACAACTCACTCAACGGTACGATTGCATTCACTTTCCCAGCAACATTAGACAACAAGCGCAAAATATATAAATACCATAACTGACTATGTAGCAGATGTTTGCCAAGTACGTACTTAGAGGGTGTTCGTTTCTCTAGACCTAAAGGTCACATCAAAACTAATCTTGTTATTTAGCCGTTTTAAATAAGTCTAATTAAAAAACTAACTGCAGAATCTTGTACTAATTTGCGAGACGAATCAATGAGGGTAATTAAGCCGTGATTAGACGATGATTACTGTAGCATCACTGTAGCGAAACATAGATTAATTAGGCTCATTAGATTCGTCTCGCAAATTAGCCCACATCTGCAAAAAGGTTTTGTAATTAAACTTATTTAAGACACATAAATAGCAAGATTAGTTTTGATGTGACCTTTAGGCCTAAATAGCCGAACACCCCTAACACAAGACACAAGAGCACATGACATATACCAAGATTCCAGGATAAATAGCACAGACGCGTTTATGCCCGCTCCAAACTCGAGGATTCATTCTACATCTTCATACTAGACTACTAGTTTGTTTAGTATCCTCGCCAAAGTGTAATGGTACATGCTTTGATCTGCTCTGCCTATTGCCAAAGGCATCAGAAACGTTCAGATTTGCCCCTCATCTCAGGTGCTTCTCAAATCCTATATAGACCATAGGGTGGCAGCATAAAGAACCAGTCGTCCGTCAGCCAGATTGTGGTATCATTAGCACTGCTTTTGAAGGAATCTCGGTGCATGGTCTGAAAATACATCATCAGACTGCACAAATAGGCCGCACAACCAATTCTTGTAAACACAAGGAGAGGTTGATCTGCTTTGATGACATTCTTCACACAGCCTCTTGACCTATTCAAACAAAGAAGAAAAATATACGCTTGGTTAGGTTACTGAATTCTAAGGTAAAATAGATACATATATAGTTTCAATCATATCAGTGCAACAAGATAGTAGACTCCATCGTCTTCACAGTAAAAGCTACTCCCTCCGTCCTATATTAAAAATAGCGAAATATTGAAAAACTTTTAGAAAGTTTAATTTATATTCTTAGATGCACTATAAAAATAACTATCATAGTATGTAACTCTTTTTATTTAAAATATTTTATTTTGATAGAATTGTCGGTCAAAACTAACAAAGATTGACTTTGACCAAACCCTATATTTAGGAACGGAGGGAGTAATTAGTTTGGACAACCCTAGCATGCAGATTTTAATCCCTGTCTCGTGAGTTCTCTTCAAATATTGAGTAATGCCAGCGTTTTCAACTCTTCACATAAAAATTATGATTGGCAGCGCCCTAATATACTCGAATTAATTGTTTTGAATGTATAGGGAAACTGAAATCAAAATCACGATTGCTAGCAATGACCAACCTAAAGTACTGCACCATATTATTGTGCACTCACCGTTGCAACCACATAAGCAGGATACTCTGGAATTTTTGCTTCATCAAGAGAGGCATCTTTTGGCCGGTCCACCCTATACCCATTGTTGAGAGACGTCGACAGCCCTGCAACATGTACTTTGATTAGTATAGTATATAAACGTAAGACACCATGTCCAAAGCAGGTAGACTCTGAATTTGAACCGTTTGCATTTGTTGCTCAAGTTTTCTTCTGCAGCTGAACTAATTAAAGATCTACAGTCTACCTATTATTGTTGAGTTCAACTCAGAACTAATGGGACGAAGAGTGGAAAACAGATGGGTTTGTATATTGAACAACAAAAGTATCAGGGTGACCACAGAGTTACTGACAATGTTACTCCGATAAAGCCATGAATTCACATCAGATGGAGCAAATCTGATAAGTGAATCCCGAGCTAACACCTCCCTGTTCCGCAAACAAAGCCGATAGTGCCGGATTATTACGAGTGTCATATCAAAAATCCAACTTGGTAAGACCAAATCCCTACGCTGCCAAAACTAGCAGGAAAACAAACTAAATCCCCATCAATCCCTACTAAACCGAGAGGGATGAATAATTTAGTAAATTGCACGAAGTTGTTTGGTCTGATTTGAGTGAGGGTTCACGCATCGATTGCAGGTAGGGATGAAAGCAAAAACGGAATTTATCGGATAACCGAGGCTCGTTTTCGACTTCTTCCGACCGTAGTAGTTGGAAATGAAATACCGGAAAAATGAAAACAAAAGTGGAAGTATTTGGTGAAAACAAAAATAAAAACGATTTTAGACTTTACCGATCGTTTCCGATAATTTCCGTTTTAGACCGGAAATTACCGCATATATTTTACCGTTTTATGTTAGTCTAGCCAACTAAATATATATTATATTTTGAATAGGCAATAAGCAATGATGTCGCCGCTTATATTTTTTATATTTTAATTTGAACATATTTTTTAAATGTCTCGTTTCTTTTATGATACATTTATAACTAGTTCAAGTACCAATATTTATTCACAGTTGATATTTTTATACATGATATGATATAGCTAATACACAACTGTGATTTGTGTTACCGATAATTAATATCGATTCCCGATCGATACCGCATATTTATGTCGTGGTAATTCTATTTTCGATATTCTCGTAATACCGACGCCGTATTTATTTCCGCTACTACCGCTACCGGTTTCGCTACCGAAAAAAAATATAAAACTGAAAACGATATAGCCTTCTTCCGACCGTTTCCCGACCGCTTTCATCCCTAATTACAGGAACGAGCAGTGAGGCTATGAAAATTTGGGAGGCACCATTGAAGCAATGTTTCCTCACCTCAAGGTTACTGAAGGCGGCGGGGCGGAGCGAGGGCAGAAGCGGCGCCGCCAAAGTTCGCCGGATGTCCACCCCTCTCCGGGCCATGGACTCGAACGCCGACGATCCAGAGTTGCTGGAGCTACGGCGGCAGAAACTCATCAAAGCCGATCGCATCGCCACCATTCGGGGAGCCTCGCACACACTGTTTTTTTTATCTCACCTCACACACACTCTGCCTCCGTGAAAGCAGGAATACGTTTGTATTTCTTTTTTCTTTTTCGACGACTTCACGAACTCAAATAGGCTCACGTTTTGGTGGTGATGTTGCGTGAGGCTTTGTCGCACGATCTGACGATCTCCCTCCGACCTGGTTTCACCGCCCGCAGAGTCGCATCCAGAGTTAGGTGCCCGTGTTATCTGTTTGCATCGTAGTGTCCTATTAGATTCCTTGGATTTCCTGTGATTCGGATTTCCGTTATAAATGAGTGACGATCTGTTTCGGCTTCTTTGCTCTGGTTTCGGAAATCTGCCCGAGATGCACATTTGATTCTCTGGACTGGACAGCAGAACAGATTCTTTCGCCAATTGCCATGCATCTTTGTAAGAGCTCAACTTCCTTTGTGACTGCGGAGTCTGCGACATTAGCAGTATCACGACCAGTTTTCAGTGTAGAAAAATATTTCAGAAAACCATCAGTCGCTAAGGTTTTCTGAAATTTATTTCTCTATTGCGGGACCTCTTGCTACTCAATTGTTCTATTCAGTGCTTTGAGACTGCATCACAAACGGCGTGCTACCCGCCTTCTGTTTCACAATGCAGATCCTCCTTAGCACTCTGAAATCTCCTCGGCTCCAGGCAGCAATACGCTCCCTATAGTGAAGGCAAACACTTTTGTTCCATGCTTCAATCCACCTCAATTTTGGGATAATCTGACTAAAGCATTCCAGATTGTCTTATCAGTAGTTCATTCTACAAGTTGAAACAGCCACAGTAATAAGATAAATAGGTCCATATCATCCCAACAAACACAAAATGTACAGATGCTACAGCCCTCCGATCCATATACAGAGAGTATTATAGTTTCAGTCTTTGCAGTTACATAAACATGCCAACAAAACTACCCCTAGGATAAACAGCACCAACTACTTGTGCAATCAAGCCTGCTTGAGGCTTGAGCATTCTCCTCACCAGATGCACCAACTATGCATGTAATCAAGCCTGCTTGAGGCTTGCAGATCTATTCCTCGTCTATGTAATCGGTCCTTTCTTTGGACGCAAAATTGCCAACAAAGACAGGGAAGTACAGATATTGATAACCTGTCCAAAAAGGGTACGGGTACATAGAGTACGTAGCACACTGAATGGCCGCGTTGGAATTAGTTCTGCCAACGTTGTGGAGGTGAATGGCCCGAGTAAATACCACCATGTAGGATAAAATTGCCAGACAACCAATCGTACCAAACACATGAATGGAGCGACAATCCTTCGCATATGGGTCATCAGGATCGATAATTCTTCACATGGTCCCTAGACCTATCAAAATGAAACGGAATAAAAAAGCGCGCACTTGTTAGAATACTGTTTTTTGAGGTAAAACAAGTATGCATTCAAGACCAAAAGAATATTATGCTACAAGATACTAATCACTTCGATGATAATGAGTGAATGATTAGATTGCATATCTTGCATAAAATGATGATTAATATCGCATATCTTGATTTCTCTTTCACTAAGTTAACAGCTTCTCACTATATGATTGGCAGTTAACAGCTTTGCCACCACAATCGAAGAACATTCTCAACTAATATCGCATATCTTTGATTTCTCTTTCACTAAGTTAACAGCTTCTCACAATATGATTTCTCTTGCAAACCATATGATTTCTCTTTCACTAAGTTAACAGCTTCTCACTAAGTCAACTGCCAGAACTGAAATTGTTTGACTACATAAATCAATTTGCATGCCCCACAACAGCAGATCAAGTTTTATTGCATATAAGTAGAGAGCGACTGGAATCGAAATCATGGTTCCCTACATGTAAATCACCTTATGATGTTGCACCTATTCTGTGCACTCACCTTTGCCACCACAATCGAAGAACATTCTCGGCTTTGTGTTTCATCAAAAGCAGCTTATTTTGATCTGGGCACTCCATACCACCGGTTGAGAAACGTCGCAAGCCCTGCAACAGCAACATATACTTTGATTAATATATTTAACAAGAATGCGGATTATAAACCAAACCAGTAATCGTTTTTATTTCCTGCTCAAGTTCTATTCTGAAGCTGGGAGACGAAAAATTATTGTGGGAAACCACATATAGAAGTGTTCATTATAAACTTCACAAATCAAAGCTACATATCCATAATGGAAGATAAACCAGGTAGTATTACAGAAACGGAAATCCATATATAAAAGTTTTGTTCAATATAAAAAGCTTTATATTTTCAATATGCCAATCCATTGAAAGCTCTACAATCTAGTACATAATTGTTGAGTTCAACTCTGACATAATAAAGAGTGGAAAACAGATGTGTTTTTATACTGAACAACAAAAGTACCGGGGTGACCACAGATTACCGACAGTGTCACTCCGATAAAACCATGAATTCACCCAGATGGAGACTGAATAATAAATGAATCCCATGCAACGCCTGCTGTTCCGCAATCAAAGTCGATCATACGGGATTGTCAAAAATCCACTTCGTGGGACCAAATGCCAAAGCTAGCGGGATGATTGATAAACTAAAATTCCTATCAATCCCTACTAAACCGAGGGGATTTGCTCCTCCACAAAACAAAGATTGCGGAGGGATGCCTTCCAATGGTATGAAAATTTCAAATTTGAAAGCACCGTAGAAGCAATGTCTCTCCTCACCTCAATGTTACGGATGGCCGCGGGGCGGGACGAGGGCAGAAGCGGCGTCCTTGGCGCCGTGGAGACGATAGCTTGTCGGATGTTCACCCCTCTCCCGGCCATGGACGCGAATGTCGCCGATCCAGAGCTGCCGCAGCTACGGCGGCAGAAACTCATCAATGCCGATCGCATCGCCGCCATTGGTAACGTCTGTGTTCTTTTTTCCCCTCGTCTCGACGAACATGAATAGGCTTACGTTTTGGTGGTCGTGTTGCGTGAGGATTTGTAGCACGCGCCGGCGCCGCACGACCTCCTCCGACTCGGTTTCACCACCCGCCGATCGAGTGTATGTATCGGGTTGTTATCTCTTTGCATTGTGGTGTTTAGAATGATTCATACTTCCTGTGATTACGATTTCCGTTATGCATGCATGTTGAGTGACCATCTGTTTCGGCTTCTTAGCTCTGGTTTCGGAAATCTGCCCGAATTGCACCTTTGATCCTTTGGACTGGACCCCAGGCCAGGACCGATTCTTTCGCCACTTGCCGATTGCCATGCTACCTTTGCAAGAGGTCAAGCTCCTTTGCGTTTGCAATCGACACCAGTTTTCAGAGTGTAGAAAAACATTTCAGAAAACCATCAGTGGATAAGGCTTTCCGAAATTTCCATTTCTCGATCGGCTGTGTGCTTTGCAACCGCATCACAAACTACGAATCGTCCTTGAACACACTGAAAATCTCCTCAGCTCCAGCCAGCGATACGCTCCCTAGAGTGAAGGCAAACACTTTGTTCCTCACCTCAATCCAGCTCTCTGTCAGCACAGTCAGCGAGTTCCCCACCTTCAGGTCCGCTGGCCAGGACGCGCTTGTGCACCTGCTCTGCATCCCGATCGAGCACCGACAGCACCCAGACAGTGGCATTGCATCCGGAGATCAACGCTTCCCCCCACGGCGCTCTCGCCTCTCGTCCATGATGAACTCGTCTGCCTTCACGTACGTTGCAATACTGCATCTCACGGAACATCTCCAACGCCTCCCTAACTGCGTCTCTCTCACGTACGCATAGTAGTAAAGTCGAACAGTTCATTGACTCGATCGACCAGACCTGACCGTGCAAACCCAGAACCAGTGACGCCCACCACACCACATTCCTCGCTTGAATGGCGGCGTCCATATGTCAGCGTACCCAAGCACAGGGTTCTAGTGCCCCCCACATTTACAACCAGCAAAGGGGTTCACAAATCACAATCACAGGTACCTGAGGAGAAGATGCAGAACCTGCATTAACGTATCACTCAGGAATGGTTTCATGAACATCAAGTGCAATGAGCCCACTGCTCACGAAATATGAACAAACAATTGGACAGAATATCTAACTAATCAGTTATCGACATCACAAAGTACAAGATAAATTACCTAGTAACATTTCCTACCAGGTAAATTACCAAGTAAAACCCAACAGACGATCATCTGTTCATAATGGTTAACTTAAAACAGTCCAACATCTGTTCATGTGGGTATGTTTCTGAATAACAACATTGCTGTCAGTATAAAGGTGAAAAGGGTCACCATGGCAAAACAAAGGTGCTCTAAGGAATGTCTGCCAATGAAGTTAAACTGGAAGTATTGGGAGGAAACAAGAATAGCACTGCGGGAATTCCGATGCAAGGAACAAAATTTAGGATCACCCATAAATCCAGATCATCAAGAACATCTACCAATCAGAACAAAATACATAAGAGCACTCATTGTCAGGAAATGAACCATAGGAGAAACAAGCTGAAGGAATGGGGACATGTTTACACCTTTGACATGCACTGCTCATACCGATAAGAGTGAGATAAAATAA
The DNA here is from genome assembly GCA_012490785.1 of Eragrostis nindensis. Taxonomy (NCBI): domain Eukaryota; kingdom Viridiplantae; phylum Streptophyta; class Magnoliopsida; order Poales; family Poaceae; genus Eragrostis; species Eragrostis nindensis. The sequence goes on from JAAXCT010002621.1 coordinate 39,748, forward strand.
GACAATCAGACATTTGTTGCAAAATTCAGTAGATCAGAACTTCTATTGCCTGAGGTGTTTTGCTTGGCAAAACTCGAGCGACTCACTGTAACTGGTTTACACCTTTTTCATACAGCCAACCAAACAATACCTCAGACAGTACCTGTAAACAATCACAAGCCATGAATTAGGAAATCAGACAGGATTACGTTGCTGCAATGTTCATAAAATCATAATGACAATATTAGTATGTCAATTATTGAACCATGGCATGGAGATAACCAATTAAACAATAAGAGTCACAAGTATTCAATAAAAAAAATGTTCAGGACTTGAGACGGCACCTAGAAAACAATCACAACTCATGAATTAAGAAACCAGACAGGGTTTACATATTTGCAGTGTTGATGATGAACAAATTAACATGCATAACCATAAATAAAGTCACAGCACTAACAAAACCATACAACATCAGGTAAAGATTACTCTTTCACTGTATGCTCCTAAACATGTTCAAGGACAACAGTAGCTCGTCACGCTCAAGAACAAATAATCCTCAAGTTACACAATTATTTAAACATTTTCCTATATAATTTTTTTTAATCATTTGAAGCATAGGTTAGTTCAGCTCTCATGTGACATGGGCATAACAGATTAGAAGTTGCAGAAATATAGCTAACCACCCTTCTTTAAGTATATAATGTCTGGTGCACAGGCTTTCTAAAATATTAGAAGAAATAACATATGAGGAAATACAAAAATTTGAGGAAATATGCAGCAAAAGTTTCTTAAGATTTCCGTATGCGCAGCAAAAAGGTAAAACATTTAAACTCAACATAGAATGGCTTGATGTGTTTTGGATCCTAAACTTTTTTGCAGCTTGTTTCTGAGTGGATAAACTTCGTTTTCTCTAGTATTCACCATTCAGGAGAAGAAATCATGCCTCAAAGTCATTGATATCATTTGGTCTACTGGGAACACGTGCCACTCACAATTAGAATGCATCCCACTACATACATCATAATCTTATAGTTGGAAAGGTATCTTCGCAATACTTCTACTGAGGTTATCGGTATGAATAGTGAATACGTGGTGACTAGTCAATGTCCAGACATAAACTTTATTGTTATCGCAGGGAGTAGTTCACAAGAAAACCTTTCAAGACAATCAAACATAAGACAAACAAAATGTTCACATGACAACAGAATTCATAGCTAAAAAGCTCTACTATTTAAATAGCAATATGTAAGTTTGCACAAACAGAATACTTTGTGGTTGTCCTAACCGTTTATGCAAGGTGAGGCCTAAACCAAACAGGGGGCGGCCAATCAAGCAGTGACTCAGAAAATGACAAATCGGTCAAAGTAGCATCCTCCAAGTTGAGACAAGTCAATCGCCTTCCACTGAACGGACTGCACATGATATACTCTGTGAAATCATCTGACATGTAGACATGATTGGGACTTAAACTTGAAAACTCCCGAGCATGGACCATAAACGTGTCGTTGAAACCAACGAAAAGCACATGTCCTTGAAGGTTTGTTATTTCAGTAAACTTCTGTTGGGCTAGTTCGACCCTACGGACCGTCAGTCTGCCTTCGGGTGGACACTCTTCATCATCATCTGTTTCCGGCTCACGTGGACCCAAATACATTTCTTCTAGAGCCCGGTGATATGCCATGTATTCATCATCATCTGACTCTATGGGACATGAAGCATATATTCTGCAAATCAGAAGGAGGTCACCCCATGGTGCTCGAAGAATGTAGTGGATGGGGCAACCGAAGGCAGTCGAAGATTTGAGGATCACCTTAACCACTGGAGATGGGCCCTTGAGATCAATAGTATGGATCTCAGCATCACACCGGACGGCATAGAACAAGCCGTCGTCCGCATCATAGAAGACATCATCATACCGATCGCACCGATCCATTGTATCAAGCCAAGTCCATTTGGTGTCCCCGGTCCGAGCAAAGGAGAGGTGATTCCAGGGTCCGTGCTTAAGCAAGACCACGCAATCACCACCGGATGGGTCTGATGACAGAATAACTTTCTGGTAGAGGACCTGGCGCGTCGTTGCTGGCGGGTGGAAATCGACGACATCGGTGACGGACCGGTCCCGGACATTAAGATGGTCAATGTAGTGGCCGTGAAGCTCTCCCTCGCTGGTTAAAGACAAACCTGACACCCTTTATGGATTGAGCCGGTGGAAGCGAGACCTGGGCACCGGTGATGGGGTTGAGGAGGTGCAGGTTGGACTGTTCGTCGGAGACGAGCCAGCCTTGGGAGGAGCCGACAATGTAGCGGCTGCGGAACGGGGGATCGGGGAGAGAGAAGTGGTATGGCTTGTTGGTCGAGAGGTTGTGCAGGGTGGCCGTGTTGCTGTCGCGGTCCCCGGAGGAGTAGACGAGGTAGGGGCTCTGGTTCGGGGAGCAGAGGCGAAACCGGCGGACGGCCAGGTAAGAGATGCGCCAGGATTCGCATACAGCGCCTGAGTAAACGAGATCCGGCAAGTCCAGACGACTCATGATGCGGATGAGCAAGTCCTGCTGCAGGTCCGACCAGTCGCGCGCCGCCCCTATGCTCGACTCGACGCCGTGGCCGGCCTGCTGCTGCTGCGGCGGCGGCGGCAGGCGTCCCAACTCCAGGCCGCGCATCGAGCCCACGATTCGCCCCACGGCTCCACCCGGAAGCGGAGCTCCACTCGAATTTGATGAACCTTCTGCCATCTCGGCTTCAAGAGGGAGCAGCGCCCCAATCAAACGTAGCACGGTGCCATGGCGGCGTTGGCGGCGGCGGCAGACTGGTTGGCTCGTGTTCTGCTGGCAAGGCACCGACCGATTCCGACTCAAACATGGAATGCGGCGCCGGCGAGTGTAGCGTCCTCACTTGGTTCGACTCGGAAACTTGAGTTCTGGCCCAAGTTGGCCCGGCTACTGTGCACATCTACGCCTTCGGCGCTAGCGCTAGCGCTTCCAAGTTATGCATTGGAGGTTCTCGTCTTGTCCCTATATTCTACAGTCTACACACATATCTATCATTAATTAAAAATTAATCACATCATAGAACCCAACATTATTGTATAGAATAATAAGAAAATTGAAAAATCTACAAAAATCCTATCCTAGCCAAACATGCAGTCAGAGTACTTCACACAAAACTAAAAACTCACACAATAGCGCTGCTTACAAAACAAGTACATATGTTCTTATTTTACAGAGCTCTTTACCTCTAATGCAGATACTCACAGGCAGGTTACAGTTGTGCGTAGGATGTCACCAACGATGGACCAAGCCTTATTAACTGCGGAGTTTGCAGCTAACGAAGTGAAGGCAGCCTTGCATCATACCAGATATTTCAAAGCTCATATGCCGACTATTGTATCCAAGAATTATTGGTCCTTGAACAAGTTTCATGCAGGACAATCCCTTCAATGCGCACCATCTTAACTTCATGTACGAGCTCTGTTTGTATCTGATTCCGCCTTTGACCAAACGGCTGGTCAAGTTGGGATTACGGCAAAGGTGCAATGGCAGAGCCCTCTGATATACGCAAGGTTGTGAGACGCTTCTTCGGACAGCAAGTCTTTGATACCACAAAGTGTGTGAACCTTCAGTATATCAGTGACCCAGTGTCCACTAAATTTACATTCTGTGTGGGATGTGTGAACTGATTGATCTGACAATCTTGCTCCTCAGTTGTTCTATTCAGTGCTTGCAATGGCTTCACATACGGCATGCTTCTCGTCTTCCATTTCTCGATACAGATCATCGAGCATTCTGAAAATCTCATCAGATCCAGGCAATGATAAGCTCCCTGCTGTGAAGGCAAAAACCTTGTTTGTCACTTCAATCCAGCTCTGCCCAGGACTCTTCTTCAAGCCTGCCGCTTTTGTCATCACCCTCACCCTTTTTGACTCATCCCACATCCCGCATGCAGCATATAGGTTCGTGATCAGCATGTGGTTGCCGGTAGTCTCTGCTTCAGCTCGCAAAACCTTGGCAACTGTAGCTTCAGCCATGGCTGCATTCCCATGAATCCTGCAAGAGTTGAGCAATGCTCCCCATACACACAGATCAGGTCTCATTGGCATTGTCTCAATGAGCTCAGATGCGTCTTTGAGCAACCCGGCTCGCCCCAGAAGATCTACCATGCATGTGTAATGCTCCATGGAAGGAGAAATTTTGTGCTCCTGCACCATCTGATCAAACAAACGGCGGCCCTCTGAAACACGCCCTGCGTGACTACACGCAGAGAGAACAGCGACAAAGGTGACACTGTCAGGCTCAACCATAGCTCTGCCCATGTCTGCGAACATTGAAAGTGCTTCATTGCACAAGCCATGCATACCATAACCAGCGATCATCGAGTTCCATGAAATCAGGTCCCTGCTCTTCATCCGGTCAAATACCATCTGCGCAGCGGACACCCTCCCACACTTTCCATACATGTTTATGAGTCCATTCTCGACTAGCGAGTGCCGGTCCAGGAGTGCTTTGATCGTGTGACCATGGACCTCCCGACCCAATTGAAATGCCAGTAGTTCAGCACAAGCAGAAAGAACAGTCACTAAGGTCACCACGTTCGGCGAAAGCCATCTCTGTTGCATTTGTCGGAACAGCTCCAATGCTCGCTGCATATCCCCTGAAGATGCAAACCCACCAATGACAGCGCTCCAGCTCACGACATTGGGTAGTACCGTTCCACCGCCCTGTTCCATTCTAACAAGCACATCAAATGCTTCACCACACAGCCCAGCTGCGGCATAGCTAGTGATGAGCGCGTTCCACGTCACTGCATTCTTCTCCCCAGCATCCCTGAACACCTTCTCGGCCTCCTCCATCTCTCCAATCTTGCCATACATGCAGATCAACGAGTTTGTGACGAACAGGTGGCCATGGACAATGCCCTTCACAACACCATAGGCGTGTAGCGCCCTCCCTTTTGCCAATGCAGGGTTGCCGATATAAGGACACGCTGAGAGTGCCACGGCAACGGCCTCAGCGTTACCCTCGCACCCACTTTCATGCATGTCCCTGAACAGTTCAAGAACCTCCAGATGCCTCCCGCACCTCGAATGTGCCGAAAGCAGCGTCGTCCAGGTGACCGCGTCAGGCTGAGCTTCCCCTGCAACCATGCGCTCGAACGCGGCCCTGGCTGAATCGGGATCGCATCCGATCGAATACGCGGAGATGAGCGTGTTCCAGGACAGGGTTGTCCTCCTCACGGGCAACGCGTCGAACACATGGCGGGCGTCATCTGCGCGGCCGAACCTGGCATAGGCAGCCAGGACCTGGCCGGCGACGTCCGGGTGCGCGTGGAGGCCGAGGTGGATCGCGTGCGCGTGGACCGCGGATGCGATGCGCAGGGAGGGCGCAGCGCGGAGGGCAAGGGGGAGGGTGTAGGAGTTGGGGAGCGCCGGGGCGAGCGCGCGCATGTGGCGGTAGAGCGCAAGGGCGAGGTCCGGGCGACAACGGGAGATGTGGGCGCGGAGGAGCCGGTTCCATGGGACGGCGCTGTCGGTAGATGGGTCGGGGTGGATCGGCTGGTCGGCGGCGAAGGCGGAGATGAGGCGGTGGCGCTGCTGTTGGCTGCGAGGAGAGGAGGCGCGAAGGAGACGGTGCATCCGCGGGTGGGTCCTAGCGATCAGTGTCTCCTCGTACTCCCGTATTTTAGTTGCAAACTTGCAATGTACCCCCATCTTGATCTTGCTTGCTAAAACCAAGTCTTTCATAAACACTACATTTGAAATTTGTAGTGAATTTTGCCGAACTGCAAACACACAATTTTATGGAATGTCCTTGTACCATAAAGCTACATATTCAAGTTGTCTACAGTATTCGATAAAATTTCTTCGGGATTAGGATGTCCACATCCTTGCAAATTTGCAAGGAATTTAGTTGATTTTCCTAACCAAATCAAACGTACACAAGGGGAACCCGGTGGCAGGAAATCGTCCAGGGCAGATTGAAAAAATCCCAGCAAAATGTCACAAGCATGCATCACACCACCGTAGATAAGATGTTAAACAATAGTACATGACACAAAGAAGCAACATAACCTTCCACAGTTCGATGTTTTTGTACACTGCAATCTCACTGTCAAGCTTTTCCATGTGTACAAACTCCAAACAATTCACATGATACGAATTGGATTGATCAATAAGATGGTTAGCCTTCTCACTGGCCTAAGTCGCCATCAGTCTGAGACAACACGACCACACGAGGGAGGGTGGAGCTGCTCAGGCAGTGAAAGAAAAAATGGTAAACTATATATAGGCATCTAGCCAGATCCCTTCAAGTCTTCCCTGAGGCTCCGAACATTTAAACTATTCACAGGATCTCTGCACCCATGTTACACTTACAATCAGAGCAACGATCACGAATCCCTGTTGAGAAGATGCAGAAAAAATATTAATGGGTGATGTGTATAGTGCTTATATTTCGTGGAAATGGTTTCATGGACATGCTTGAAAAGAATTATTGTTGGACATCACAATGTACAAGCATTTAATACTTTTGAAAGAATTAGCCTAAAAAAACACTTTTGAAAGAAAAAGAGCAAAATTCAAAGTAAGCAAACCCACGAGATTACTAATTACTGCGTAAAATCGAGCAGGATAATCATTCGTTCAAAACATTTGCTCAAAGAGTCAAAGTATCATAGACTTGTTAGTACAGGTACCTTGCAATCTTAATATTTCTGAAGGACAGCATCACAGTTAGTATCAACGTCACCATGGCAAAGCAAAGGTGCTCCAAGGAATGGCCGCTAATGAAGTACCGGTTCACACTGTAAACCTTCCTGTCAGCAAGACCTTCAAATCTTGCCAGAAGATAAAAGCCTGCACTAGGATGCCAAACAAATGAGTGTTTGCTAAGAGCTAACTGATATGAATGCGGTTGATCAGTTAAAGTTACCTGTAGCAAGGAACCAAAATCTTGAATGTGTATACTTGGGAGGAAACAAGAATAGCATTGCAGGAATTGCAACGCAAGGAACAAAATTAGAATGACCCATAAACGCATATCATCAAGAACCCTGATCAGCCAGAACAACATATTAAAGGACTCGTTTTTCATAATTGATTCTGAGATTATCTAAACAGAAAGAATCTGAATGAGTGTGGCAAATGTGCATACCTTTCACATGCAGTGCTCACAAGTAGAAGAGATAAGAGTGAGATCAAACAAGATATCCCAGCCCTCTCATCAACTCTTTCAATTACTAATATTGACAAAAGTGAGGAGGCCGATATCATCATCTGCATTGCAAGAGCATCCAGTAAACATCCACAACTAGAAAAGAAAATCGATATTCATTTCTCTCATTGGTTAGTTGCCAAGGAAATATTCAGATCAGATGCTTAGAGACAATAATATCTTTTTTTCAACACTTATTTCCACTCTCCAATTTGAATCTCTCATTCAAACTCAGGTGTGAACAGATTGTACATATGGTCGACATTGGGATAAAGAAAAGAACAATTACAGCGTGTAAAAAGCAGTTTCTCAACACTAATGTCTCAAAAGTCTAAGTACACTCAAAACTATGCAGAAAACACCTTTGGAATACATAAATAGCAGGGACCAAGGAAGATGACAGAAATTCAGATACCGGCAACCTGTCCCACAGTAAGCGGTCATCATCTGGCTTGAGATGATAGTAAGCTGAGCCAAATGCTGCTGCTACATTCCCAGTATAGAAGAGGAACCATCCCAAGGCCTCCCACCTCAAGCTGCATAATTCCCCATAATGGCACGTTATCATTTTTTGTGAAAATGAATTGTATGCAGGGAGCATGTTACTACTTTCATATGGATTCATTATGCAAACTTCTGTAAGCAACACAGCATATGGAAGGATAAATTAGCTGTACATGGATGGGCAGTGAAGGATTTCAGAAAACATGAATAACCTCATTTGCATTCAAATCAAATTCAATCAAACCAAAACAGCAGATCATCTCAATCTCATTGATCACCAGTGCTCCATTTAACTGAAGTACTCTCTTAATTAGCAGAACCCCATTGGAGCTGCAGTAGGTTTCCATTTTACAATCCTCAATAAAGTTGTATAGCCTCTAGTTATACTCTAAGTTGTAAAGTTGGCTTATTCTGACGGTTTCAAGCACAAGTGCACAACTGGACAGATTGGACTGATACTTAGGTTTCCCTTCTTGAAAACTAAAGCTAGACTCGTCACTTGTTGTATGTTTTACTAGTTTTAAGAGACTACATTACCACGTACTGTACATGTTTATTAGTTCTTTTATTGACACATTACGTCAAACAGCAAGCGAGTGAAAGGGAGCAAGTGGCAACACACCTGACCCCGAAGCATCCGCTGCCGCAGAGGCAGAGGACGAGGCCAGGGACCCCGGCGAGGAGGAGCGGGTAGGACGTGAGCACGTTGAGCGTGTTGGGTACGCCGAGGAAGTTTCGCATGTCCGCGAAGAGGTGGAGCGCTGGCGAGTGGCGGAGCCGCGGCGTGGCCACGAGGAGCAGCGCGGAGGCGAGGACGGCCCCGCCGGCGAACGCACGGCGGTGGTGCTCACGGCGGAGCATGGAGGCCGCTAGCGCGAGGGGCCCAGGGCTCAGGCGGCTGCCGCCGCCGCCGCGATGTGGCAGCTCGGCGGCGAGATTCATGCTGGCGGCGTGTGCTCGCGTCGTCAGTGGGATGCGGTGGCTGTGGCTGCAGGTAAGCCTAGATTTCTGGTATTGGGCCGTTTTGGTTTTGTGGGCTTTGCTTTTTCAGGATTCCTTTTTTTTATAGTGTCATTGTCCACTTGCCGCCGGAGCATTTCATCTGGGCGGTCAGGCTTTTTTTCTCACTCATCATTAGGCCTCTTTGTATGCTAAAAAGGGCCTATAATTTTTTTTTCCCGATGAAAAACAGGCTTCTTTAAAACGCACATATTTCAAAGGTCTCTTATATGAATTTCAGTATTTCACATGCAACATTTGAATTTTGCAGGGAAAAAGGTACTAAGATTCAGAGAAAAGTCCCAGGGCCTTGATTGCAGCCTTTCGGCAACCAGCACGGATGATTCATGGCTACACGTCGTGCACACTCACTCTAGTGCTAATCATATGAATTTGCTAGCTAATCATACGTTAGTTTTTCGAAGCACAAAGATGCTCATAGAGGTAGAGTTTGCGTATTTGCATTCATAGTATTGAGTGTCTAGAGGTAGAGTTTACGTATGTACGTTTATAGTAGTGAGTATGCGTGTCTGAGTTATACTGTGTAATCGAAAAAAGAAAAAAAAAAACACTAAGAAGCTGCCTCCAAATAAGTATGAATCTACTCGATCGAGCGAGTTCAACCGTCACAGCACTGTTGCTCTCGTTGATTGTACACAGCCAAGATCTGGTTCGGATCTAGCAATTAATATGATATCCAACAAACAGTGACAAGAGATCGACTACTGTGCACATTTGTGGATGTGTTCGTCCTATATCATACCGTTAGGTCCGTTAGTAGTCAGGTCCCTATAAGTATGACATTTTGTTTATCTGTCCTTTGTGCTACGAAGCTTAAATGCATTTATGCACGTTTTATAACTTTTGAAAATGAAAAACAAAATAGTGCACAGTCTACAAATAGAGCTTATTTTGTAGACCGTGTACTATTGTAATTTTTTCCTACATCTCTATTGAATATGCAAAACTCTCATGATATATCCCTATGAGGACGAGTAAGGGCGAGAACGAGACGGCGCTCCAGCGAAGCAGAGACGGGCTATGTTCAAGGCAGGGGTGGTCGTTATTTGAAATAGCGACCACTCTGGGTACATGGTAGGCATCCGATCCGTCACGTGCGGTGCAGATTCCGCACGGGTACTCTACTCATGTCGTTTCTTCTTCCTTTCTCGGCAGCAGGCGGGCGGAGCTACGGCTGGATCACGCGAGCATGGCGTAGCAATGAAGCTCGACGGCGACCGCGCTGCTCTTCTTGGCCGCCGGAAGCCAGTCGCCGCGTTCCCGCAGCTCGATCAGAATCAGGCGGAGAAAGAAGATGGACGGCGCGTGCCACCCGTCGGCGGCAGTCGACACCCTCGTGTGCGTCATGGCCTCCTTGAGCGGATGCTTGCCGACGAATATTGCCTTCCGAAGGACGTACCATTGACGTACGGTTATATGGCGGGGTCGTTTGGGGTCGGTGCGAGCGGCTGAACCTCCCAACGCGGCCATGTCGGCGGGGCACTGACGCGAGCAGAAGCAAAGCAATGGAGCCTGGGACAAAACAGAGCATGAGTAGGAGGTGAACGCAGGGCATGGCCATGGTTCAGAACTTCAGATCGCAGTGTCGCCAGTGCAGCTGTGTATGGCTAAACAAAGAGAGTTCAGAGGTCAGTTACTCGAAGCAGCGCGCTCTTTCTGGGACCGTCCTTCGTGTGATCGCGTTGTCAAACACGAGGATGGATACATGTAGCTTCAATAGCGGCAGGGACATTACTTTGGATTGCACGGAAGAGCAAGATCTAGTTGCTTGCCTGCTCCATTCATTTCTCTGCAATTTTGCTAGTACAGTTTTATTGATGGCATATATTCGAACTTTCCAAATGAACATACTCCTTAATTATTTGCCTCAATTCTGTCTATCTTCACTGACAATGATACGTATACGCACCTATATTGGGAAAAAAATTGCCTGCGAACCATCCGCATTGGTGCGATTTGCGGACCCAGCCTCGATTGCCGACGCGTGGAGGTCGTGGGTAATCGGACGGCACCACGGAAACACGGCGGCTTGGCTCCAGCGGACTGCAGCGTCGGCTCGGGCGCTCGGCCCTCTTCACCGAATCAACTGCCAAGCGAGCCGGATGTTGTTTCTTGTGGCGACGATCCACGGCGTCTACAATCTCCTCGCCTGGCCGCGGTCCAAGACGGCGCCTCCGCCTCCAGGTCGTCGTCGTGACGGCTGGCGCTTCCGCCTCCTCGCCACGGCAACCACGGCGGATGCTTGCCTCCTCCGACCGACCGTTGTCGGCGGCAACACGGGCGGCCTCTCCTCTCTCCTGGTCGTGGTCCTTGAAGGCGAGCGACTGTGTACCTGTCTCCTGCTCCTTAATAGCTTACCTTTGCGTTTGATGAGAATTGCCATGTTGATTCCAAAGGCCGAAGGCGGCAAAAAGAGAAGACGTACATACAGGTATGAAACAAGGCATATGCTTTGCATGTGGAAGACATACAAACGAGGTTGCGCCGTCTCCGGTAGGAACTAGGCTTCGTCGATCAAGTTTGTGCCGTCTCCTCGCTTCGTTGGTTTTCTTCGATTCCTTTGTCGAAGCCGAGCCAAGTCGATGGAGCCGAGCTGACTGGGAGACCCCATCTGAGTTCACGCTGCAGTCCGCTGGAGCCAAGCCGCCGTGTTTCCGTGGTGCCGTCCGATTACCCACGACCTCCACGCGTCGGCAACCAAGGCTGGGTCCGCAAATCGCACGAATGCGGACGGTTCGCAGGCAACTTTTTTCCCTATATTGGCTAGCTGTTCCGGTCAAGCAAACAAAGTACACTATATATAGTTGTGGAAAAGGAAGCAAGAGAATTTCCCTGCTGTTTGGTCACGAGCTCAGCCGTAACTCGCGAGGGCCAGCATCAGGACGGGAGACGCCGACCAGTTGGGACAGGAGACAGAACTTGCGGCAGAGCACCTGCCTTTCTTTGTCGAAAAAGAAAAAACGAGCTCAGCCGTGCCCGCGGCTGGCAACTCCGCAATCCTGCCGGCCGGCGATCCCCTGACGCATGCCTCGTCGGCGTGGTCGGACACCACGGTGTAACCGCTGCTGGTCACGTTCCGGAAGTAGCACGCGTCAGTGGCCTCGTACCTGCACGGCTGCACGTCTGGCGCGCGCGTGCCCCACTCCACCCCGACGGCGTCCCCGTCCTCCACGTCCACGTTCACGGCGCGTTGCTCAGCGACCGCGACCAGAACCCCGCCCGCCCGCCCGGCGGCGACCCGCTCCTTGCCGAGCCCCAGCCACACGTCCCTCACCACCGTGTACGAGCTGTTGGACGTCTGGTTCACCCACGAACATGTAGAGCGAGCGAGAAGCTCTCCTGCGCGTACACCACACCCGCGTGGTCGGCCACGTGGGCGCCAGAGTACGCGTCCGTGGTCTGGTTCACCACCTGCTGGAAGCTTCCCTGGATGTCTTTCGTGTTCTCTTACCCGAGCCTCTGCGTCCATGTCGCGGTGTCACCCACCCCGAGGCGGAGATGTGCCGGAACGCCGTCGTGTAGTAGAACTCGTTGCCGGCCGGAACGCGATGGTCCTGTCCAGCGGCGGCGCGTCGTAGCTGATGATTCCGGCCGATGTGGCGGCGGCGCTCCTGGCCGGGGTCCAGCCAGAGATGGATGTTGGCGTCCACGAACCACACGTCTTGGGCGCTGGTCGCCGCGAACTGGAGCTCGTGCTCCTCGCCGTACGTCCAGCAACTTGCCCAGGAAAGCCGTGAGCTCGATGTCGTAGGAAGGGAGGTTGAACGAGCCGATGCCGGTGATCGGCCGCCACAGGAGGGGGTTGATGCCGCCGGTGTACAACACTGGGAATGGCCCCACGGCGCCGACGAGGTCCCCGTCGACCCGAACGGTGACCTAGCTCGCGGAACGGCCCGTTAATTGCCGTCGGGCTTGTTCGTGTGTACCAGAACTCGTAGTGGGAGTGGTAGGAGAGGTACACCTCGAAGACGGCGCGGAACGTGCTGGTGGGCACGGCGAGGCTCGCTGACCCGACGTCGAGGCCGTTCTTGATCTGAAACCACAGCCCGTCGTTCAACGGCATGCAGGCTCTGCGAGACGGGCAAGATGACGTCGGCGGCGGCGGCCGGGTGGCGGAAGTAGAGGTGTAGGGTGAGGTAATTGGCGTGGTACACGCCGGTGTACTGCTTGTTGACGACGTTGCCAAGGTGCACGGCGAGGGTGGAGTTGCGGGCGGCGAGGAGCGACACGTACTTGGTGATGTCCTTGGACACGGACCAGACGACGCCGTTCGGCCGTGCAGCTGCGGAGGAGCTCGGCGCCGTTGAGCGAGACTCCGAAGATGCGGTCGAATTGGACGCCGCGGCAGGTGGCTCGCCACTCGAGGACGGAGAGAGAGATCGCCGACGGCTGTGACTGGCGGCTTCGTGTAGGTATACGCGAAGGAGTGGGTGAGGAGGAGCGTGGAGCAGGGGCCGAAGCTGCCCGGCGGCGGCGGGTCCACCTCGAAGAACGTGGTCGGTTTATCCGGCGGTGGAGGAGGCGCGGCGGCCGCTTCGAGTGCTGCGACTTCCGAGCCCGAGAGAAGGAGTTTGTGCGGCGAAGCATTAGAGACTGGGAGGAGGGTGATCACGCTGGACTCGGCCATAGTTGAGACTGGGAGTGGACAAGGAAGAGGGCGCTTGTGCTTGGCGCTTCTTCGGGGGTTTAAAAAAGTTGTGAAGAGTAGTATAGAAGTGATGAAGTCTCCTGCAGGGACCATGTAATTATGAGATTCTCTGAAGGTTAATTGGACTTCAAGTCATACAGCGACACTTCGACACTGTAAAGCTGTCCATGAGTCACAGAACGCGCACGGCCAGGCCGCCATTTATAGGCCGCCTTCCGCTTCACGGAAGAAACACAGGCAAAGCATATGCACCACGGCTCTTCTGTTCGTCGAGTTTGAGTGCACTATACTAGCTAGCTAGAGATCGAGAGGAGAATTCATGGTCGCGAAACGAGTGCAAGAGATGATGACTCCCCTGTTCGTCCTCAACTGCGTCCTCAAGACGCTCCCGCCGGCCGCCACCACCACGGTCCTGCAGGACGTGCTCCGCGAGCTCTCCGACGCCACCGGCGCGGAGATCCGCACCGACCCCGACGCCCTCACGCTCGCGTCCACCGACTTCGGCCACGTGTTGTCCTCCCGGCCGGCCGCCGTGTTCTACCCGTCGTGCGCAGCCGACATTGCCGCGCTCGTCCGCGCCTCCTGCGCGTCGGCTTCCCCTTTCCCGATGTCAGCGAGGGGGCGCTGCCACTCCACCCACGGCCAGGCGACGGCGTCGTCGTCGACATGCCGTCGCCCCGTGCCGGCACCGACGACTCATCCGCCCCCGCGCGGCTCGCCATTTCGAGCCGAGCTGATTCGTGCTTGGGAGTTGGGAGTTGGGAGTTGGGAGCGATGCCATTGGAGCCCACGTCCTGCTCCTTGCGGCGGTTGACCTTAAATTAGCAAAAACACGTCCGATCTCCACGCGGCAGCCATCGGCGTACGTCCGGGGCCTCCGGGCCGCACAGATGCATGTAAATTGTTTTTCCGAAGCCAGAGGCCAAGAATGTTGCGGTTTGGCGCGCTCGTCGGCCACGGGCAAGTTCGCGCGCCCCCTTCCCTGCCTCTCGTCCCCCGCCACCCGTCACCTTCGCCGCCGCCGGCCGCCGCCCGTCCACTCCCGACGACAAGGCTCTTTCCGGCTACTCCGTCAAGAACCCAGCGCAGAAACACCCGGGGCAAGGCCCGGACGCGGGGGCAACCCGGCCGTTCCCATTCCGGTGTGGCAAGACCCATGGAATCCGGCGAATAGCTCGGCTCGTCGAGCTCGCCGGAACCCCTGCGGCAGGGTCGCATCGATCTCTTATTTCGTTTCTTCTTCCTCTTCGTCTGTTCTCGTTGGCATAATTAATGGCGTGGCCGAGGAGAAAGAACCGATCCCCGAACTAAGCCAGCATTTCCTTGCCTTCCTGTTGTCGGTGAGCGACGACGGTCCGTGGCGAACTGGCGCCTGCTGTTTGCCGGGTTGCCATAGATAGCGACGAGGTGCTCCCGTTACCATGCATTGCTCCTGGCGGGGGCTTCGCCTCATCGCGGAGGTCCAGCTCTTGTTCATTTTCCTCCTGATGCAGGTGGGGTGTGGCGCAGCTTTGATTAATGGTGAAGGTAACAATCTCAGCTATCTACAGAGGCCAGTTTTGATATTAATTCTGGTCTGGTAGGATTTGTGATTTTGGCTATATATTAATTCTGGTGTGGTAGGATTGGCGTTGTTGGAACTGAGGGCGAGGGTGGAGGCTGATCCCCATGGAGCCTTCCAGGATTGGGATCCCTTGGACAGTAACCCGTGCAGCTGGTCTGGCGTGCTATGCACTGACGGTAAAGTAGAGATTCTGTAAGTCTGTTCTTTCCCCGATGTTTAGTGTAACACTGATGTCTTTGTCCTTGATGAATCCATGAGCCATTTTAATTAATACTTGATTGACCACACCTTCCCATTTGATAGTCGATAGGCCACATGTTTGTAGGGCAATGTTTTTCCCCTACAACTAATGTACTTTTTTTTTTAACAAAGACCTGACTCTGCTAATTTGATTTTCTAACGTGCTGTATTTATCTCTGCATCACGTACCTTGAGTTCTTATTTTATTCATTGTATAGGAACCTAACAGGCCGAGAACTTGCTGGAACTCTTGCACCTGAGATCGGAAGGCTTCAACGACTAAAATCTCTGTGAGTTACCGTTCACCTCCAGAGCAATACACATTATGTACATCAAATCCTTGTGTAGCATGATGTTTGATTGCTTCTTATTCTGTTTAGTTTGCTTTCGAAGAACAATTTCCGTGGTCAAATTCCCAGAGAATTTGGAGGCTTGTCTGCTCTGGAAGTGCTAGATTTGAGCAACAACAACTTGGATGGGACTATTCCTGAAGAACTGACGGCAATACCACTGCTCCAACAACTGTAAGGTTATCTGTGCCCTCCATTTTCTGTTATGTTCTTTTCTTCGTATAATGGGGGACTCTTGCATTTCAGATTGCTTCATGATAACCAGATCCAAGAAGGTGTCTCCTCTTTAGACATCCCAGTGATAGCTGCTGATGAGGCAGGATGTTTGAGCAGAAAAATAGGGTGCTGTTCTATTTAATATTGCTTCTTGTTTTTTGATCTCCAACATGCATGAGAACTGCATGTCTTTGTTCTAAATGCTTTATCTCAATTTCTAACAGATTTTTTGAACAGGCCTGGCTTTAAGGATTGGATCCCTCTTAGTGGCCTCAGAGAGAAATACTGCAACGATATACCAAGTAATTTTTTTTATTTCTCAGGCTGTAAATCCAGAGCTGCTTTTATTTATTTTATTAATATAATGCATTGAACAATTACAGCCTTGTATGTATTTCAGGTTTCAATGAGGTACATATCATGCAGAATTTGCAGTCCTTTGCAAGCGCTATGCACCGCAGGTTTCTCCTTGAAGGTGGCAACCTGCCTGCTCTTTCAGGCAATGATGCTAAATCTTCTGATATGGTAAATTCAAAAGAAACCGAAAGACCTGTTGACGTGCTTTCTCAAGGGAGTGGCTCATTCCCTGCATTCCCAAATGCCTATGGCCAAATGCTGATGCCTTTGCTTCCTGAAGCGATTGAGGCTGCCAGATTGCAGCCACCGCCTGAAGAAGGGTCACAAACGACTGATGGAAAGTTGTCTAGTGCAAAGTATAGCAAGTGGGCATATCTGATCATAATTATGGCCGCAATATTGATTCTGATTATTGCATTGATTTTGGTCTGGACGATACGAGGCCGTGCACCCATAGCCCCTTGGAAAACAGGGCTAAGTGGCCCTCTCCAAAAGGCACTTGTAACAGGTAAAACATATTTCGTCACTATAGAATATTTGATTTTACAGTTGAGCAAGCTAATGCATGCAAAATATAGCGTCTTTTGTGTCCATTTAATCTTGGAGACAATAAGGTTTCCTAGTGAAATAGGCATATGGTCAATTCATGAACTCCATTGCGCCTTTAATTATATTTTGGATGTCCTTTAACATCCAGTTGCTTCCATGCTTTACCGTTGCTTGTATTCAGGTGTTCCAAGACTGAAAAGACAAGAGCTTGAAGCCGCTTGTGAAGATTTCAGCAATATTATCAATACGTATCCGAGCTGCATTGCGTTCAAGGGGATACTGTCTAGTGGAGTTGAAATTGCTGTTGTCTCCACTCTCATTTCATCAAGCAAAGACTGGTCTAGGAGTTCAGAAGCCGTCTTCAGGAAAAAGGTTTAAGTGGCAAGATCTTGTTCTTAACAGTCAACATGAAAAAGGAAGATCTTTTGATGATAGTTCTTCCTAAATCATCCTTTTCTCTATGTAGATAGATACGCTGCCAAGAGTCAATCACAAGAACTTTATCAATTTCCTCGGTTATTGCGTAGAAAACGAGCCTTTCACGAGAATGATGGTGTTTGAATTTGCTCCAAATGGCACTCTCTCACAGCATCTTCATAGTGAGTGATTTTACTTTTGCATATTATTCTCGTTCAAATGCTTTATGTTCGCCTGTTACTTGAATGTACTGATTTTGCAGTCAAAGAATTTGAGCATCTGGACTGGCCTGCGAGGATGAGGATCACCATGGGCATCGCGTACTGTCTCCAATATACACACCATGAGCTCGATCCACCTGTTGCGATAAATGACTTGTCCTCTGACACAGTATTCATGACCGATTGCTATGCTGCCAAGGTACATGTTGAAGTTTAGCTAAACGTGCCCAACTGAGAACACATTGGTTGGTCCGTTCATTTCCAGAAACTCCAGTTGCGGCACGAATGTGATGCTGATTTCATACGTCATGTATCTTCTGTGAGCTATTGAAAATTGTCATCACTGTTTCCTTGAGCTAAGTTACCGCAATATATTCTGCTGACGCAGATTGCAGATGTTAGTATTTGGAAGGACGTCTCCAACAGAGCAAAGACTGCAAAGGAGGACGGCAGCTGCCGTTCTGAAGCTCCTCCTGATCTTGCCAGTAACGTCTTCTGCTTCGGAGCACTTCTGATAGAGATCATATCTGGAAAACTTCCTGAACCAGATGATCATGAATATGAATCCATATGCAATTGGGTATGGCTAACGCAAGCTCTGACTCCAAATTTTATTTCTTAGATGCATTGATGCGGCTATAAGTCTCCCTCCCCTTTACTACAGGCATCTGAATACCTGAAAGACAAGAGCTACGCCAAGCTGCTCGACGAGTCACTGAAGGATCACAACGACAACGAGCTAGAGGCCGTCTGCGAGGTGATCCAGGAGTGCATTGATCCCGACCCGACGCGGCGGCCGACGATGAGAGATGTTGTGGGAAAACTGAGACCAGCGCTCAACATAGCTCCTGAGGCAGCGGCACCGCGGCTGTCGCCACTATGGTGGGCTGAGCTCGAGTTACTATCCGTGAAGGCAAGCTAGTAGAGAATGTACCAACAATGTTGTCACACCCAGTACGTCCCCTCTTTGGCATGATCACATGTATGCTCGCGTGTTGATGCTATCAATATCTCTGCAATTGCATAAGCAGCAAAATGTTGTGAACAATGTGATCGATGTAACTAATGCACATGGTACCTTTATCGAGGAGAGGGGAATGCGGTGGCTTGCATGATGTTTGTATTTCTTTGTAGTGTGCATAACTGTGTAAGAACTAAACAATGATGGTGTTGCCGCTAACATATTAATCGATGTTCAAAATCTTCAGTTTCTTGATATCCATAGGTGTTGACGTTCAGTAGAGTCAAGATTGATTCCAGCATGATTCACGTCTCTTGACCAAGGTTTGCAATCTCGTTTGAACCGCGGACACCGGTTTGACCGGTTTTACCGAAAACCATAAGAACCGGTCAAAAACCGGAGCAAAATTCAAATGGCAAAAAATGAATTCAAAAACGGTTCAAGAACTGGTAAACCGGTCTGTTTGTCTGGTAACCGTTCGGTTTTACCGAAAAACCAACAGACAGAAATAAAAAACCGGCAGAGAAAGAGAAGAAGAGAAGAAAATTGTTGAATTTTTTTGAACTTCTTCAGCACCTCCACAATGACCGGCCTATCATCGGAATGGTGTGCTGGTCACCGTTGATTACTCGCAACAAAGGAAATTTGCATCGCCAAGCTGTGTTCGCCACAGCCCAGTCATTGTGCAACACGCCTCGATCGCACGAGGCCAGGAGTTGCGGAGCAGCAACAAGAGCGTGTGAAGCTCGGGATGACGTCTTGATCGTACTCGCGTAAGAGGAAAAAGATTCGTGGATGTGGAGGGCGACGACGCCTCGATCTCACGCCCGGAAGAAGCGGAAGAGAAAGGATTCGTGGATGTGGAGCGCTGGAGATAAAGGATGAGGTTTGTTTTCTTTTTTTTTTCTTTGTGTCTATGTCCCGAAAATTTTTCACCGTCCAAAATAAGATGGTTTCAAATTCTGGTTGCACCATTGTGCTCAGTTTTCCATCTAGTTTTTTTTTCATATCTTTTATTACAAATTTGTTCAAATTTTCAAAAAATCAAAATTAAAATCAAAACCGGTCAACCTGGTAAACGGGACCGGACTGGTTTTTCCGGTTTTTGGTCCGATTTACCGCGGTTTTGTAAACCCTGGTCATACGTTGTGTTCATCCTATACCATACCGTTGGTAGTCAGGTCCCTATACGTACGATATTTTCTTTACCTGTCCTTTGTGCTACGAAGCTTAAAATGCACTTATGCATGTCTTATAACTTTTGCAAATGAAAAATAAAGAGTGCATGGTCTACAAAATTGAGCTTATTTTGTAGACCGTGCACTATTTTAACTTTTCCCTACATCTCTATTAAATATGGAAAACTTAAAACTGCTTGCATGCATGTGTGAAACACAAGTACTCTCCGGTTCTTAAATATTTGACATCGTTGATTTTTCTTTGAACTTTAACTCATAATAATATATATTGAAGTAATTATTTATCAAACAAATTAAAAGTATATTAAAATCAACTTATATATTTATTTATTTACATAAATATTTGTAAAAAAGACGAATAGTCAAACTAATGAAAAGAGTCAATGATGTCAAATATATCTTAGAATGGGGAAGTATATCCATCTAGGGTATCGGTATATATATGTACATTAGATCACGCACACCGTTCTTCTATGTTTTATTACTACTACTGCAGCACATGCCTAGACTAGATAGCGGACAGTATTTTTGATATAATGTTGTTTATCTATGCATGCATGCCCTAGATCTTACACTCATCTGCTCTCCACTTCAGTAGCTGGATATAGCTAGTACAACTTGACTATATATATTCTCTTTTCCATCCATGCTAATAATTACACACATGCTGATAAATCATTTTTTCTTCGCTGAGGATGCTGATATACGACAAGAATATAATAGTCTCCCGCTCCAGCCACGCCTTTCATATGCACGCACATATATCCCATCCATCAAGCAAGTGGGTACGAGAAAATCCTCTGGCCGCGCGACAGGATCGCCTTGGGATCGTACTTGCGCTTGCGCTCGACGAAGCGGTCCCACCTGCCGGGCCCGAAGTGCCTCGCCGCCCACTCCGCCTGCGTCGCGTGGTGCGGCAGGTACTGCACGCACGGGATCCCGGCGCCCTCGCAGAAGCGCGCCACCGCCGCGTTCTGCTCCTCCATCCGCCGGAGGTCGCCGTCGCCGCCCGCCGCCGACCGCAGGATGGCCACCGTGTAGAACACCTCCTCGTCGCGCGGGAACACCGCCGACGCGTCCCTGTCCCACCTGTCACGGTTCATCGGGTAGACGAGGACCGGGCCCACGTCGCCGCGGCGGAGTACGCCGTGGAAGACGCCGGCGGCGAAGTCCAGGATGCGGGAGCGCGGGAGGAAGAGGTTCAGCCACGGGTGGGGCACGTCCCACAGCCCCGCGGCGCGGAGCCGGAGCTCGCCGGCGCGGACGCGGTCCAGGAACTCGAAGTACGACACGTCCTGCACGAACGCCAGGCCACGCGCGTAGCGCAGCTCCCGCAGCAGCAGCTCCAGCCTCTGCATGCATGTCAGTACTAGATAAGTAACAAAGAAGTTTTTTCTCTTGCGAGTAACCAAGAAGATATCTCTAGCTCGATGAGTATAGGACAATTGCTTTGCATTCGTACATATTTCCACGGGTGAAAATGGTAACCACATACTCCCTTCAGTTTTCTGACGATAGTAATATTTAGTTCCATTTTGTGCGCTACATAGTAGTATATTATTATTTATGGTGTACTACATAATAATTGAAAAAAGAGAGGGGTACATGTCAAATTAAGCTAGGCCTAACATGATGTGTTGCATGCGACAATGGTACAGATTGCAAACGGATGAGTTGCTTTCGGACAAGTGTCACGACGTGCCAAAAGATTCGGTTACTGTTCAAAGCATGTGTGCATGTTGTAAGAATCGTCAACATGCAGCAGGTAGGCCATGCCAACGTAACCAGGGCCCATGGGATCTATCAAATTTGTGTTGCTCGACTGCCTCTGCACGATCGCTTTCGCGGAAAAACGTGGCCGTCCTACCTAAGTGATCGTGTTGGGACGTAGGTTAGCTAGTAGCTCGTACATTCGCACACTGGAGCTCACACATCCGTAAAAGCAGGTCCGTGCGTGCATGTTCTACCTGTTGGGCACATTTGTAGCTTATCTCGGTCATCATATTTGCATCAAGTGTACTCACATGTCGACATGATCCTTTAGCTCGCTGGTGAATGATTCTCCGTTTATAACTGAGTTATGCTTGCTATTTGCAAACGAATTTGTCTTGACCACTAGACTGGAGTACGTACATATTCTTTTGAATCAACATCTCCTCAATTCATGTTGTACTTCCTGCCACTTAAGCGTTTTATTAGTTTTTCACCTCTAATAAATATATGTGATTACCGCAAACCAAAATATGATAGGCGCAAACTTAACTATTATTGTTGTTGTACTTGTTTATTTCCGTCAAAAAAAATCGTTGTTGTACTTGTTTTGCAAGAAGAGGAGGTATCATTACTTCCGTGAAAAAGCGATGAATATGCCTCGTATAAATAGTACATCAAATTGTTAACAAAAGATTATTTAATAATTTTAGCTAACACATTGTGATCAGTACTCCCTCCGTCCCAGTTTACTTGTTGGCATCCTAGTCTCACCTAGTTTTTCCCAAAATAATTGTCATTCTCACTTCCCGATGCACCTTTCTCTCTTCCCAATACACCTCTATCTCTATCTCTCTCCTTCTCGTTTTCTGCGCACCTATCTTTACCACTTTTCTTAATCTCCGTGCCAAGAGCTAAAACGACAATTATTTTGGGACGGAGAGAGTAACATTTTGGATTATAGGGGATGTAGTAACATTTTCCTGTTGCAGGGGCCCCTGTCGCCTGTGACTGCACGTGGGTGTGTGTTTGATTTGTACTGTGGCATGTTGAAAATAGTGTGCACTAGCTAGCTACCGAGGGACGCCGCACCACACTGGACCGACAAAGCCACGCCAAGTACGATGTTGACGCTGCACGACTGCCGGTGATTCCGGTCCACCAACTTGCACCGTTTGGAATTGGAGCCATGCACGCATGCACGCGTCATACATGCCCAAAAGTTGGACACAGTAAGTATCTTGACCTCCTAAACAGATCATGAGGTTGTGGCCGCCGTATGCATCTCGTCTAGAACTACACACTACACGTAGCTAGAAAAGGATGGGTGTGTGCGTGACGCATGCGTACCTTGTCAACATCTTCGTCGGTCGTGTCGCCGGCGCCGCCGTAGTACACCGCCCTCGAGGCAGTACAGGACGCCGCCAGCCTCCTCGGCCAGCGCGGCGACCCGCGCCGCCCCCCCGCCTCCGTGAAGAAGGTCGACGACGGCGGCGGCGAGCGCCAGCTGCCGATGAGGCCCTGGTAGTCCGTGAGCACGGAGCCCTCGACGTAGTCCATGAGCCCGGCCAGCGCCGCCGCCGCGCAAGTCGATGAGCCGCTCCTGGTCCGCCGTCAGCGCCGCCGCGTCCGCGTAGACGAGGCGCAGCCACCGCGCCCTCGCCGGCGCCGGCGCGAGCGGGATCCGCGCCCGCGTGATGATGCCGAACTGCCCCAGCCCGCCGAGCACGGCGTGGAAGAGGTCGCCGGTGCTTGTCCCGGGAGCACGTCACCATCTCCCCGGTCCCTTAATTAATTAAACACAACACAAATTACAAAACGTCGTCCTGTACTGCTGTCACGTTATCTCGTGCTTCGTTGACGTGCGACGTGACCGTGGATAGCTAGCTAGCTAGCGGTGCAGCCACGTGACAAGGAACGTAGTACGTACCGGTGACGACGTCGAGCTCGAGGACGTTGGATATCTGGGGGCCCGTGCCGGAAGGCCTGGCGCTGATGCCGGCGTTGGAGAGCGTGCCGCCGACGGTCAGGTGGAGGTAGTCCGTCCACGACCGCGGGGTTAGCCCGTGCGCCAGCGCGGCGTGCAGCACGTCCACCCCAGCTGCTCGCCGCCGGCGTCGATGTACCGCCCCTCCACCGACACGGCGAGCCGCGCGGATGAGTCGGCGCGGCCCAGCACGGCATGTCGACGACGACGCCGCCAGGGGCCATCGCCTGGCCGTGTGTGGAGTGGCCGCGCCCCCTCGCCGACACCGGGAACGGGGACGCCGACGCGGAGGAGGCGCGCACAAGCGCGGCGATGTCGTCGGCGCACGACGGGTAGACCACGGGCCGGCCGGGAGGACGACACGTGGCCGAAGTCGGTGGACGCGAGCGCGAGGGCGTCGGGGTCGGTGCGGATCTCCGAGCCGGTGGTGTCGGAGAGCTCGCGGAGCACGTCCTGCAGGACCGTGGTGGCGGCGGCCGTCGCCGGCCACGCTTCCGCGGCCGGCGTGAGCGTCTTGAGACGCAGTTGTGAGACGAACAAAGCAGTCCATCTTTCTCTTGCACTCGTTTCGCGACCATGACTTCTCCTCTCTATCGATCTCTAGCTAGTAGTGCACTCGAACTCGACGAACAGAAGAGCCGTGGTGCATATGCTTTGCCTGTGCGTCTTCCGTGGAAGTGGAAGGCGGCCTATAAATAGC
>JAAXCT010002622.1:0-63533 GCA_012490785.1 Eragrostis nindensis
GACTATGTCATGTTTTAGCATCTTTTGTGTAAGACTATGTTTATGGCTTGTAATTGTGATGACTATGTGTGTATGTCATATTTATGCTTGTTCATGACATGCTTATATTTAGGGGGAGTTTTTCATGCTTATGTTGTCATGATGTTGTTTGCACACTCACATCTTATACCATTCATGAACACATTGTTTAGGCACCCACTCTTGCTATGGACATATGTATGAGCTCTCATGTTATTCTCTCTTAATGTGCATGCATTTGCTTATTGTCATTTCACATGATGCACATCTTTAGGGGGAGCTATTCATATGTTGATTACCTATTTCAATATCTTATTTATCTCTCAAATGAAAGCTTTATTTGGTTGTCATCAATCACCAAAAAGGGGGAGATTGAAAGAGCGTCTAGGCCCCTAGTGGGTTTTGGACGATTGATGACAAACAATTAAAGATCTAATGAGTTTATATGAGCATATGTGCAGCAAGAGATAAGAAACGTCGTTCATGTCCCCTCTAAAAGAAAGAAAAAAAAAAAGGATGCCTATGACATTGAGATTGTATTTCACATTTATGAGTTATAGGTATGTCGTACTATCAAGAGGGATACGACGTAAAAAGCGGTGAATTTAACTTGGTGCTCGCAATTCTAACTCCATATGCATTCATGAGTGCTAACAACGCGGTTCGGCTCAGGGCAGCCGGACTAGTCCGGGTCCTGTCGGACTAGTCCGGGTATGCCAGGCCGGACTAGTCTGGATTTGACTCTGACCACAGTTCGGGTTTTTCGGACTAGTCCGGGTCGAGACGGACTAGTCCGGGTCGAGGACTTGACCGTCTCCATTCGGACCACAGTTTGGGTTTTTCGAACTAGTCCGGGTCGTGTCGGACTAGTCCGAGTGTGTCCCGGCCTACAGTTTTGGTTTTTCGGACTTGTCCGGCCCTAGGGGCGGACTAGTTCGAGACCACTCTAACTTTGGGACTTAGTCGTTTTGAGCTAGGGTCTCGTTTGAATCTCGGACTAGTCCGAGTTTCCACGAACTAGTCCGTGTTCTGACAGCTCAAACGGTCACTTTGGGGGGATGGACTATAAATAGGACCCTCACTCCCCCTTTGCACGGTTGGCAACTCCCAGATCTGAAACACACACTCTCACACACTTTGAGCTGCTCTCTTCCTTCCCCAAGCCTAGGGTTTCGATTTCTTGAGGGATTGAGAGAAGATTGGAGAGTTCTTGAGTGAGCCAAGGCATATTGCATCGAGCACTTAGTCTCTCTTTACCGCCGCCGACGTTCGTGTTTGTTACTCTTGGGGATTCATCCCCTAGACGGCTAGGCCGCCCGGGGACTCCCAATTTGTGTGGTTTTGGCCCGAGAAGTTTGTATTGCCCTCCTTGCAAGAGGATTTCTTAGTGAAGCACCGAGCCCGACTTTGTGTTGGTGCTTGGAGAGGTTTAGGGTTGAGAGCAACCCGGTTCTTTGTGGACTCCTCTACGGAGACGTAGGCTTCTAAGTGGAGCTGAACTTCGGAGAAAAATCTCGTGTCTCCTTGTTGCTTAATTGCTCTTGTTTACTATCTTGCTATCCATATACTTGCCTATCTAGGGTTTGTTCATTTATTTCCTAGCTTGCTCTAGTTGTTGTTCGTGATATACCTGCTATGAACCCTGCTTGAATCGAGCTAGATTTACTCTTTGGTTCATCGACTAATTTCCGCTGTGCAGGTTTCAGACTTGTCCGTCCCGAGCCGGACTTGTCCGGCTACTTTCGGACTAATCCGACTCCACTCGGAGTAGTCCGGGTTGTTTGTTGCTGATTAAATTTTAATTAGTCATTTCAGGTCCCGTTGCCTATTCACCCCCCCCCCCCCCCCCTAGGCAACTTTCAAGAGCCCATACAAACATACCTTATTCTATTTCAGATCACAGCGCGGCATCGTTCTGATTACAGCCACACAACCACCTCTTGAAGCGTTGCATCTCTTGTGGATTCATCCCCGAGCCGGCACGACCTTTCCCTAATCCGCCATCTCCGCTTTCCGTTGCCCTCGCCCCCCGCTCCACTCCCCATCACCCTCGCTACAGAGTACCCACTTCGCCCATTATATATTAGCGCCTCCCCTTGCCTCCTCGCTCTATGTAGGTTGTTGGGCCGCCGGCGCCTCCGCTGCCCGGCTACTCTGTTCCACTGCTGGCCCCTACTAGTACCAAAGACTAAGAGCTGACCAGCTGGGCCTTCCCCACAAGCTGCATCGTTGTTCACTGCTGCTGCCCATGGAGTACATGGGGTTCTACCATTGTAGTGCCTGTTCTTAGCAGAGGATAGGTTTCATGGGAATCAGTCAACCTTTCATTCTAGGGTGAACATGCAATTAAGATTGTGCTGGAATATGTAGCATACAAATTGATGTATAATAAAATAAGGTTTTTCCGTCATTAATCCATTCTTATCTGAACTGCAATAGATGGAGACCAGTGAAAATAATAGAACAACAAAATATATGCAAATAGCAAAAGAAATTGAAATATGTGTAAATAGTTTCCCTAGGATGTGCTTGACACCGTAGGGATTGATGCACCAGTGAGCTTTGCCATGTCAGCTAATTGCCCTACGATCAGATTCCTAGGGCAAGTCCCTTTCCCTACCATTTTATCTGAAAAGCCGTAGGGGACTTTGGATTTCTCGTCAAACATTTTCCTAGGAAAGTATACATAGGAAACTTCAAAACTTCGTCGCTCTATTAGTGCAGGAAACATAGGAATAAAACATGCATAGGATGAACCATCAAATATATGTATTTTTCCCGCGTGAGACACGTGAAAATAACAAAACGAAATACCCATTGAGATTAGAAAACATGTCACATTAAATTAGTGTGTTTGTAGATTTTGAATGTTCAACAAACGAGATTCGTTCAAGTCGGCATGGCTTGATAGATTAATAAATTGGATTTGATCAGGCGTCAATGAAGATGCGATCAACGCAACTGGCTAGGTCTACGGATCGTGTAGAAAGAAGATACGTAACTTTTAGCTCAATACGTGAGGCCTAAGGGATGGGGATAATGGAATTTACGGTTGGATGGCGTTCTATGATTACGAAAGAGGGGACCGATGGGTGGATGTTTTGCTTTTTTTTTGAGAATTTCTAGCTTATTTCTCTTTTTTATGTAAGCACCTTGGTGGGAAGGTCATCCCTTTTTATTAATAAATGGATGGATGGCTGCACGGCATTTAATATAGAAAGATTTCCTGCACGTTGCAGAAAAATATTCACAAATAATGATATTCATCAACTAGTTTACTTGCCAAAGCTCCGTCACCCCTCACCATCCTCGCCTCATGCGAAACCTTAGAGCCGCTGTCATCGTCAGTGCTGTGTTTCCCACCCGATGTCAACTTTGCTTTCAACGTTGAGCCTAAGCGTCGCAGCAACTTATCATGGAATTGAACAGGAAGGCGAGAAACGTTCTGCCGGCAAACACACCACAGGCCGTTGTTTCGGCCCCTTGTTGTTGTAAGCTCTGCTGGCTGTGTTCATCCTCGATACTACTCCTACTATTAGGGAGCGGGGCATCACCTCATCTCCTCCTCATTTTTGCGTGAAGAACATAGACATGAGTGCAATATCTTGGTAGATATAGATGCGTCATACTCATTATCTACAATCATCCTTATTAATATAGTATGGCTTCGGCATGCTTGTAAGAAAAACAAAACCTTCCCCATCTATGTGTCGTCCATCACGAAGATAGACATCTAGATCTTGATTTTCATAGTCCTCATTTACTTGTCAACCTTTTTCCTCGGAAGGTATACCTAGGAAACTTCGTCGACTCTAGTAGTGCAGGATACATAAAAATACAAAATGCGTTGGATGAACCATCAAATATATGTTTTTTTTCGCACGTGAAACACATGAAACTAACAAAATGAAATACCCATTGAGATTACAAAACATGTCACATTAAACTTGTGTGTTTGTAGATTTTGAATTTTCAACAAACAAGATTAGTTCAGGTTGGCATGACGTGATAGATTAATAAATTGGACTTGATCAGGCATCAATGAAGATGCGATCAACGTCAAATGGTGGGTTATGTGGTGCATCATAGTTGTTTTTGCAGACCAACAAGATCCATTAGTATCAATTACTACCTTATTTATTGGCCCCATAAGGCCATGAATCACAACAAAACTCAGATAGTGCAGAATAACTAAAATAGGATGGACATGCCACTCCCACTCCTAGGCTTACCTCAACAATGGCAGCAGGTCCTCGCCGCCACCCTCATCCTTGTTCTCCTGCCACTCCTATTCAACATTCTAGCAAGATATTGGAGTGGCAGGCCGCCAAAGAGAGGGAGGCTCCACCTGCCCCCGTGTCCACCGCGGCTGCCGATCCTCGGCAACCTGCAACAAGTGGGCGCGCTGCCACACAGGAGCCTCTGGAAGCTGGCGCAGCATCACGGGCCAGTGATGATGTTGTGGCTGGGTATGGTGCCGACGGTGGTGGTGTCATCAGCAGAGGCAGCGCGGGAGGTTCTCAGGACGCACGACGCTGATTGCTGCAGCCAGCCTGACACACCGGGGCCAAGGCGGCTGTCGTACGACCACAATGATGTGGCATTCAGTCCCTACAGAGCAATGGCGAGAAAGGCGTAAGCTGTTCATCGTCGAGTTCCTCAGCAAGCGCCGTGTCCAGGCCACCTGGTACACCAGGGAAGCAGAGGTATTGCATACATGATAATCATGCACTAACATCCAAGCACAAACTTGATCATGCTGAGTTTTTTCTTTTTGCGGAGTAGTCAAGAATGCCGTATCCTTTTTGACAAACTCTTGCTTTTTACTGGACCATGTTCAATTGGGATCAATGAATGGGCACAAAATAATTTCAATGTTATCAACTATTAGATGAAGAAACTCATCAGCAGATTAACTAGTTCTGAAGGAAGACCAGTGTCCATGGAGGATCACATCTTCGGGTATATGGACGGTATCATTGGCACGGTGGCTTTTGGAAACATCTACGGCACTAAGCAGTTCACACACAAGAAGCACTTCCACCACGTTGATGAGGCAATGAGAGTGAGGTCTAGTTTCTCTGCTGAGGACTACTTCCCCAGTGTCCTCGGCCGCCTTGTAGACCGTCTCACCGGAGTAGCACTCCTTCGGGATAAGGTGTTCCAGGAGTTTGACGCTTTCTATGAGACGATCATTGAGCAGCACCTCGATCCGTCCAGGATGAAGCCAGGAAAAAATGGGAGCCTCATTGATGTCCTCATTGATCTTATGAAGGACCACCAAGGCTCCCTTACATTCAGTAGAGACCACGTCAAGGCACTCTTAACGGTACGTAAGATGTCAGACTTAAATTCCACCCGCATGCTATAGAGTCTCTTGTTAATGAGTTACCATTGAATTCTTAACTCCTTGTTTCAGAATACCTTTATCGGTGGCGTTGACACGGGCTCTGTTACCATGGTTTGGGCAATGGCGGAGCTGATCCGAAATCCATTGGTGCTCAAGAAGGTGCAAGAGGAGATTAGGACTGTGGTGAGCAAAAAAGAGATGGTACCACCAGAAGACTTGCCCAAACTCAAATACCTCAAGATGCATGGTGGTCATGGAGACGTTGAGGTTGCACCCAGCTTTGCCACTTCTTGTCCCGAGGGTGACCATAAGGGATATCAAGATCTCTGGGTATGATGTGCCCGCAAAGACAAGACTTTTCTTGAATGCATGGGCAATTGGAAGGGACCCAACAAACTGGGACAACCCTGAAGAGTTCAACCCTGATAGGTTCAAGGGGAAGAATGTCAACTTTGATGGAACACATTTTGAGTTTTTACCTTTTGGGTCCGGTCGCAGGATGTGCCCAGGGATGGCCATGGGAGTAGCTACAATGGAGTTCACGTTGGCTAACCTTCTCTATAACTTCAACTGGAACCTCCCGGAAGGGGCTACGAATGAGGGAATGAGCATGGAAGAAGCAGGAGGACTCACCGTGCATAAGAAGACATCGCTCATGCTTGTGCCGACAAGATACAAGTGGCAGCAGTGACCCACTCTGGTTGTCAAAAGATATGCAGAATATGGATTACAAGAAGTTATGTTACATTATGTTTGAAATAAGATATTTTATGTACCGAGCTGGTACTTTGTAGTCTTTTATTTTCTTGTTGCTTGTGAGCCATGGTTCAATAAATACCATATTATATATGCTTCCAACTAAATTGGTATCATCTATACAGGTTTTAATCCTAGACTGCCGCCAGTTTCTGCGCTGAACACCCCAAGGATATTGATACCCATCATCTTTGTTGGGATTGAAGCTATTTATAGCTATGTTCATGACGCAAATAGGGTCGATTGGCCATTGAGAATCATTTTCACTAAATGAATTCTGGTGACCTATGATATATGCATATCGTCATAGAACACAGAAAAAGCGTCACAAAATTTCATCTATAACAAAAAAGCGATTCCTCATGTATCCCGTGTCACAAATTGACCGGGTGACGTTTTTGACATTTTTTTTTGAGATCAGTTTTTGACATTTTTGTGATGGACTTGCGCCAATATGTGACTTTTTTTGCGTCACCAAGCAGCCCAATCCCAAACAGGGCCCGTACCTCAGTGACGAATTCAGTTGTACATTGTTGATTCATCACAATCTTGAAGCATGCTTGCATTGTAGTATCATGAATTATGGAAATCCAAGCACACAGTATACAACTGCATTCTTCATAACACTGATATCACACAAATAGTTCTTGATTGTAGCAAAGTGCTAGTACAAAATCAGTACAATAACAAGACAAGAAAACTATGATTGACAATCATATGGCGACTGAAATTTCTCTTTCAACTACATCAAATAGTAAACCATGAACCCACAAATGGACAAGAACTAGAGCAATTGATGGAGATGTTGCAGTCGCTTGCATTCCATCTGAAAGGGTAGCGCCGACATCAATACCAATTTGTTAGAACATGAAAGAGTGCCCCCCACAATCTGAAAAGAACAAATTACTTCAGCGTATAATACTAAAGGTTTTAAAAGATTGACTGCACGCACTGTACCATCAATTACTAGTGTTTCACGTGCTAGCTAGGCATCAATTCTTAAGCACACACACACGAAGCAGATCGCGTAACAGCAGCACCGTGACTGCATACGGGCAGCAGTGAAGCAGATGGACGAAAGAGTGACTGGAGGACGTGCGGTGCTTGGGGCTGGGAATCAGGCAAAAGGCAGCAGTGTCAGGACCTTGCCCCTAGCGCGGTGTGCCGCCCACAGCCGCGCCTGAAGCCTCTCTGCCACAGCGCTTGTGAGCGCGGCAGTATGGCCTTGAGATCGCGGGCTCCCCCAGCTCCTTGGGCGACGTCGCGGCTGTCCTGCTCACGGATGTCAGCTTGGTGATAGGTGCTGCCCATGGTGATCACGCCGCGTGGCTGCGACAGCTTGAGCTTGAGAGTAGATGTAGTTAGGGATGACCATGAACTTTGCGTAGGAGGGTCAGGATGGCTTGGTATGCTCCGATGAAGTTTGCGCCTCAAAGGAGAGACGATCTCCGTGCGGAAGTTAGCACGGCTTCCGAAGGTAACGGGCAGGTCGACCTGCCCCAGTGGTATGGCCGGCAGCCTTGTCTCGATCCCATTGAAATAGGTACTTACAGGCCGGATCATTGCCCGAGACAGGCCCATGTCGTCGAACGTTCGGTGTAGAAAAGGTTGAGGCCGCTCTCTCCGTTAATAAGCACCTTCGAGTGGCGTGCGGGACCGACGATGGGGCTGATGATGTGCAGGACTGCCCCGGCTGAGAGAGAAGGTCGAGGCCGCTCCCTCCGTTGTCATCCCAGCCACTATTGTCTGAATGCAGCGCATGTAAAGCTAGTTCAAAGGTGCCTGGAAATGACATATTAAGAAAAAAAAACGGCACGCTAATAAATTAGTGTGTACATACATTTTGTATCTTTAACAAACCAGATTAGTTCAGGTCAGCATGTGCTACACGATAAGCAATAAACAGAATTTCCCTACGGACCAACGAAGAGTCTTCGTTGGTCCGTAGGGATGAATTATAGTAAGTTACTATATTGATTAATAAAGGAGATCAATTAGTTCAGGTCGGCCAGACATGACGAATACTAATTTGAATATTCCCGGGCATCAGTGAAGTTGCATTGGATTAAATTTTACGGGGCCTTATACGTGGCAAAACTAAATTCTGATGCCAGAGAGTACTACTAAATAATTAAAATTAAGTCATGACTACACATGGACATGTCATTTCACCTTTTATGTGTGTGGCAGGGCCCTTATCTTTTAAAACAGGAATATAGTTATCAATATTTCAAGCTGTACATCGATGAATGAATATAGCTTTCAATTATTACAAGAGACATCCAACGCATTGGGATCCACAAGACAATGCTATATGCGAGGTTGAGAATTGTTTTTCACCAAGTACCAACACTGTAAATCCATACCAATAGAGACACCAGGCCGAAATATTTTAAAAATTTTATGTGTTCTCTATTTAGTACAGTTAATCCTTATGATGTAAAGTCTTTAGTTGAATACGACATTTTATTTAACAATTCACACAAGAGTCTTATTGCTTGTTTCTGAGTGATCAAATGGAGCAGTGTCCAACAGCCGAAAGCCTGCATCGTTGTAAACTGCTGCTGCCCATAGAGCACAAGGGGTTCTACCGTCCTAATGCCGCCTGTTCTTAGGAGAGGATAGGTTTCATGTGAATTGGTCAACTTTTTATTCTAGGGTGAACATGTAATTAAGATTGTGCTGGAATATGTAGCATAGAAATCTTGATGTATACAAAATAATTTTTTCCGTCACTAATCCATTCTTGTCTGAACTGCAATAGATGGACACCAGTGAATATAACAGCGACAACAAAATATATGCAAATAGCAAAAGAAATTGAAATATGTGTAAATAGTTTCCCTCGGATGTGCTTGAAACCATAGGGATTGATGCACCAGTGAGCTTTGCCATGTCAGCTAATTTCCCTACTATCAGCATCCTAGGGCAAGTCCCTTTCCCTACCGTTTTATCTGAAAAGCTGTAGGGGACTTTTGGATTTCTCGTCAACCTTTTTCCTAGGAAGGTATACCTAGGAAACTTCAAAACTTCGTCGACTCTAGTAGTGCAGGAAACATAAAAATAAAAAATGCATTGGCTACCGTTTTATCTGAAAAGCTGTAGGGGACTTTGGATTTCTCGTCAACCTTTTTCCTAGGAAGGTATACCTAGGAAACTTCAAAACTTCGTCGACTCTAGTAGTGCAGGAAACATAAAACTAAAAAATGCATTGGATGAACCATCAAATATTTTTTCTTCCGCACGTGACACACATGAAAATGACAAAATGAAATACCCATTGAGATTATTAAAACATGTCACATTAAATTAGTGTGTTTGTAGATTTTGAATGTTCAACAAACAAGATTCGTTCAGGTCGGCATGGCTTGATAGATTAATAAATTGGACTTGATCAGGCATCAATGAAGATGTGATCAATTTCAAATGGCTAGGTCTACTGCTCGTGTAGAAAGAAGCTACGTAACTTTTAGATCAATACGTGAGGCCTAAGTGATAATAATAATGGAATTATTTGTTGGATGACGTTCTATGATTAGGAAAGAGGGGATTGATGGCTGAATGTTTTGTTTTTTCTGTGAAAATTTCTAACTTATTTCTCTTTTTTACCTAAGCACCTTGGTGGGAAGGTCATCCCCTTTTATTAATAAATGGATGGATGGATGCACTGCATTTAATATTGAAAGGTTTCATGTACATTGCAGAAAAATATTCACAAACAATGATATTCATCAACTAATTTACAAACCTCCGCTCATAAATACTTGGCAATTTTGACTTTTTCAATCACCTTTTGACCATTTTTCTACAAATTTTTTTGCTGTTAGATGGAAACAAAATACATGCTTGAAGTATCTTTTGTTACAAATCTATTAATACAATTGTTAGCACCGGTAACTAGAAATTTAAAAAGTTATTGTCAGTCAAAACGTGAACAGTAAAAGTCAATATTGTCAAGTATTTGTGAACGGAGGTTAGTACTTGCCAATTAAAGCTCTGTCGCCCCTCACCATCCTCGCCGCCACCGCAACGCAGGTCACCGGCCATCTCTCCCATAGCTGGCGAACCTCTGTCCAGCGTACCTGTCGCTGGACCTTGGCACTGCTCCCTCATCTCAGATGCCACCGCCACCCTAGCTGCAGGACTTCCCCTCCTTCAGTCCGTCACAAGGCCGCCGGATTCGCAGATAACGGCAGCCTTCTTTCATATCGTGCCATCTTCTGCAGATCCAGCCATCATACTTTGCAGTCTCGACATACACAAGCTTCCGATCTAGCGTATACATCATGATTATTGACCGAATCAAACTAATTTCAATGCGGTTTTCTATTCATGTCAAAGCTGGGATGGATTTCGTTGTGCCTTACCAATATGGGTCGGAACAGGGCAATATTTACCGACTTTTATCAGTGAGGTGCGGAGAAATTTTCCTCTCTCTACTCCCTAACAGCCATGTAATTTCTTCTAGCTCTAATCCCTTGCAGAAGTTGCTGATTGCGTCGTTTGGTGCTCTGAAGCTGCATCGTTGTAAACTGCTGCTGCTGTCCATGGAGCACAAGGGGTTCTACTGTCGTAGTGCCTGTTCCTTGCAGAGGATAGGTTTCATGTGAAATGGTCAACTTTTTATTCTTGGGTGAACATGAAATTAACATTGTGCTGAAATATGTAACGAACAAATCTTGATATAATAAAATAGTTTTGTCCGTCATTAATCCATTCTTATCTGAACTGCAATATAGATGGACACAAGTGAAAATAAAAATAACAACAAAATATCTATATGCAAATAGCAAAGGAAATTGAAATATGTATAAATAGTTTCCCTAGGATGTGCTTGCAAAACTGTAGGGTTGATGCGTCAGCAGTGAGCGTTGCCATGTCAGCTAAAAAACCGTCAACCTTTTTCCCTAGGAAGGTATCACTAGGAAACTTCATAGGAACAATGTGTCCCTAGCTAGGTTTTTTCGGCATCTCCCTAGGAATATGGAAGCTAGGAAAACTCGTCGATTCTAGAAGGACGACAAGTAATAAATTGAATTTTCCTAGGGATCAACAAAGACACTGACTATAAAATGATTAATAAAGGGTATCAATTAGCAGGTCGGGACGAGTACTAATTTGAATTTGCATGAGCATCAATAAAGTCGCATATTGATGTCGCTCCGGACAGCGAAATGATCTAAAAATAAACTAACTCACCTTGTCGGAACGACATCATTTTAAACATGGAGGGAGCAAATAATCTGTATAATTAAGTCATGACTACACATGGACAAATCATTTCACCTTTTATGTGTGGGGGGATACTGTGAGCCGCATCAATACAGGGCCGTTGTCTTTTGAAACAGGAATATATTTATCAATAAATCCTGATCCAAATATCAAGTAGAAACTATTAGACCTGAACTTATGCGCCCATAATTAAGGCCATGAGTCACGACTAAACTCAGATACGGAAGATATCAGTAAAATAGGATGTACATGCCATTGCCAGCCTCTAGGCAGCTCCTGGACTTGCTTCGTCATTGGCAGACCCTCATCACACCCGCACCCTCATCCTTGCTGTCCTGCCTCTTCCCCTTGCTAGCAAAATGTTGGAGTGCCAGCCTGTCCAAGAAAAGGCGGCTCCACCTCATCCTGTGTCTGTAGATTTGGTATGTTCAACAACCATGGTTAGTTCAGAACGGCGTGGCCCATGATTCCCATTAATAAATTGTCCGGTGCCCTCTACCATGACCAAGACCATCCGTGATCTCGGGAACTTCAAATTCAATTAAGCAGTCTTTCATGCATCACTGGTTAATTCGACTTCTTCATGATCTTAAGGCTTCATCTGATCTCTCAATGACAATTTTTCACAGGTTCCCAATACACTAGCTTTTTGAAGGTGATCAAGATGCCGTATCTACAACGCTCCTTATTAATAGCATCGACAGGCTTGCAAGAAAGACAAAAGCCTCCCCAGGCTTGAAAGAAAGACAAAAGCCTCCCCATCTATGTGTCGTCCATCACGAAGATGGACACCAAGATGTAGATTTTTCCATCATCTTCATTTACTTGTCAACACTTCATGAATTCCGTTATGATCTTCGATGTTGGATTGCATTATGAAGCATCTACCCCATATATATGACACTTAATATTCCAGAGTATGTGGGATGGTCCTACCTCACAAATGGCTATTCACAAGGTTATATAGTAATTCATCACCAAAAACCCATAAAGTAAGAAATCAAACTAACAATGTACGGTGCTAGCTAGTTTTTCAAAGGTGCCTGGCAATGAGATATTAAGAAAAAAATGTGACGCTAATAAATTAGTGTGTACATGCATTTTGTATGTTTAACAAATAAGATTAGTTCAGGTCACCACGTACTATGCGACAAGTAATAAATCGAATTTTAGTAGGGATCAACAAAGACACTGACTACATAATAATTAATAAAGGGAGTCAATTAGTTCAGGTCGGCCAGACATGACGAGTACTAATTTGAATTTGCCCGTGCATCAGTAAAGTTGCAGTGGATGAAATTTTATGGAGCCTCGTACATGGCAAAAATAAAATCTGATGCCAGAGAGAACTACAAAATATCTAAAATTAAGACATGACTTCACATGGACAAGTCATTTAACCTTTTATTTGTTTGAATTGGCAAAAAAAAACCTTTTGTTTGTTTGGGGTTACTGTGAAGCCGCAGCAATACATGGCCGTTATCGTTTGAAACAGGAATACAATTATCAAGATTCCGAACTCTATGTCGAGTAATATATGAATAAGTATTTCCATTATTACCCGGGAGAACAAGAGAAAAGCAAGGATCATACGATTCACACTACAAGAAAAAGGCCTTCTAAGCACGTTTCTATTGATGCGCTTTTATAAACGTCAATACACGAGCACTTAAAGACGTTTTTTTATCACGGTATTGAGATCGTGTCAATTTGAGAACGTCAATAGCAAAATAAACGTTTTTGACATGATTTTGATGTCAGTAGCCCTCTAAAGATGCTTCTTGACACGCATTGAAAAATTATATGTTACTTGACGCGCTTTCATTACGTTGTTATCTCACGTAAACACGCTTATGACACGATATTGAAAACGCATCAAAATGATATGATATTAGACACGCTTTAGACGTATGTAATCTCATCTAAAGACGCTTCTTGACACGCTATTTAGAATGCTAGAGACGTCAAAACATTTAGATAGCTTGAGTTAAAAGAAATACATATCTTACTCTAGTCATAGTTGCACATGAGATGAGTTAGTTAAGTGAGTTTGTAAGAAATGAAGAGGTCATGAGTTCAAGTCCTGCGAATTGCGTGAATAATACTTCCTATCAGCATGAGGAGCAAGATATGTTTTTTTGTGTGTATAAGTCTATAGATAGCTATCTAGCATAGCTATGAATCGTGTTATATTCGCTATACACGCTTTTAAAATGCATCTCTACAGGCATATGACACGGCACGTGCGTAGACGCCCCCAACACGCTTTCTGAAAACGCATCTATTTTCCAATAGAGATGAAATAAACGTATCTAACATATAAATAAAGCGTGTCTCTAGGGGTGTTTTTTTTTTGTAGTGTCATGTATGCTATATACGAAGTTGACAGTTGTTTAGCACCAACACAGTAAATCCATACCAATAGAGACACCAGGTCAAATATCAATTTTTTATGTGTTTTCTATTTAGTACAGTTGATCCATATGAAATAAAGTCATGTATATTTGTATCTATTTTACAGTCAGGAGTTGAGTAAGAAATTTTATTTAACAATTCGCACAAGAATTTATTGTTTCTTTCTGAGTGATCAATGGGAGCAGGGTCGAGCAGCCGAAAGCCTGAGCAAATTATCTTCATTTTTCTCATCTCATGCAATTGGTTGTAAAAGTCCTTCGAAGTTCAACGTATTGTGGTGATCTTCTTAGAAGAATTTTCTTACACCTAGAAAATTGGGATTTATTAGGTTCTTTGTGTTATTGGTAGTTATCCACCAAGATTCAAATCTTTCTTACTTATGTATCGTACTTATAGTTAGTTATCCTTTATTTATTTTAGTGGGAGGCGACATCCACGTCGATAGTGAGCCGTCCGCGGTCACTTTTTGAACCTCAAGATCAGCCACCTCAGTTTTTCAGAGGCGGTCATCTTTGAGAATAGGGAATATATTTTAATATTCCAGCCTCTGCATCGAGTGATGCATGTAGCTGTTCATGAAACTTGTTACATCATCCAAAACCAAACTCGACAAGAGAACATCAAAAATAATTAAAGTCGCCATAGGTCTAAACATCACCCAGTCTATTGCTAAAGCACCAACCATTTTTAGCAAAAATCTCCATAGAAGTGGTCTCAAGCACACGACACCCCTATGTAAATTGCGGGCGGTCCTCTTCCTTCTGCAAGAGTGCCCAGAACCGAATCCAGTAGGTCCCTCTGAAGATCACCTGCAAAGGAGTAAAAGCTCGTGTATTGTTAAAAACCACATCATTCCTACATCTCCAAATTGCCCAACATAGAGTACATACTCCTACCAAGATTTTGTACTTAAGTTTCCTATCAACCCCATGAAGCCAATTCTGAAACATGTGTTCAATACTTAAAGGAGGTTGTATGTTAAAAGAAACTTGCACAATTCGCCACAATAATCTAGCAACTTGACAATCAAAGAAAAGATGTTGAATGTTTTCATTAACATTACAAAACGCATATTTTAAACTTCCCTTCCATTGTCGCTTTGCTAAATTATCCTTGGTAAGAACTACGCCTCTTATCAAATACCAAACAAAAATTTTTATTTTTAAGGGCAATTTTAGCTTCCATATAATATGATTGTGAGGTACAACGTTCTGCGCGGCAAGCGACCTATACATAGATCGTACCGTGAATCTCCCATCCTGTTGCAACATCCACCGGAATGTGTCTCTTTGATCATTTAGTTGGGTATACATAACTTTAGCCACCAGCTGCTGCCATGCTAATAAATTATTCCCAACTAAAGATCTTCTAAAAGCAACATTTAGTGGATCTGTTCTCAAAACCGTTGCAACCGTTGCACTCTTCTTTCTAACAATATTATATAAACCTGGGAATTGATCTTTGAAGGGTGTATTGTCTAGCCAAGCATCCTCCCAAAATCTAATCTGAGTACCATCACCCAAGTTAAATTTGCCAAATCTCAAGAGGTCATCTTTTACCTTCATCAGGCCAGACCAAAAATGAGAATCACCTGGCATGTATTGAACTTGTGTGATTGTTTTATGTCTCAAATATTTATTTCTAAGGAGTCTTTGCCAAACACCATCCTCGTTTATCAGTTTAAAGATCCACTTACCAAGAAGACATCTATTCTGTAGATCAAGGTTTAGGATTCCCAACCCTCCTTGGTCTTTTGGTGTACATAAAATTCCCCATTTTGTCAACCTATATTTCTTCTTATGTTCATCACATTGCCAAAAGAATCTCGATCTATAATAATCTAATTTCTTTAAGATTCCTCTAGGCACTTCGAAAAAAGATAACATGAAGATAGATAGATTGCTGAGGACAGAATTAATCAAAACCAAACGACCACCTACAGATAACATCTTTCCTTTCCACCCGCTTAATTTCTTTTGAAATCTTTCTTCTATTTCTTTCCAATCCGAGTTTCTAAGTTTCCTATGGTGCATCGGTATACTAAGGTATCTGAACGGAAAAGATCCCATGTCACATCCAAAGATCTGAGAGTATTCACATTCAAGTTCCTTAGCCTCACCATAGCAAAATAATTCACTCTTATGAAAATTGATTTTAAGACCAGATAGCTGCTCAAATGCGCTTAGCAAGAGCTTCATATTCTTAGCCTCTTCCAAATCATTTTCCATGAAAAGAATAGTATCGTCTGCATACTGTAGAATTGATAAACCCTCATCAACCAAATGTGGTACTACTCCTCTAAATTGACCATCCTCCTTTGCACGTGCAATAAGAATGGCTAACATATCAACTACTATATTAAAAAGAATCAGAGATAAAGGGTCACCTTGTCTCACACCTTTCTTAGTTTGAAAATTATGCCCAATATCATTATTTACTTTGATGCCTACACTACCTTTAGAAGTTACTTTATCTATCCAGGCACAAAACTTAGGTGAAAAACCTTTCATTCTCAACACTTGTTGTAAAAAAGGCCATTTCACCTTGTCATATGCTTTTTCGAAATCTAGTTTAAGAATTACCCCACTCTTCTTTTTCCTATGCATTTCATGAATTGTCTCATGTAGGACTACAATTCCTTCTAAAATATATCTACCTGGTAAGAAAGCAGTCTGTGAAGGCCTAATTACTTTTTGAGCTATTATTGTAATGCGATTTGTGAGGACCTTCGTAAAGATTTTAAAACTCACATTTAACAAGCAAATAGGCCTATACTGTTGGATCATAGTTGCTTCGGCCTTCTTAGGGAGAAGGGTTATTACCCCAAAATTGAGATTATGAAGTGGTAAATTTCCTTTATGGAATTCATCAAAAAGCTCGACCAGATAGACTTAATTATTTCCCAAAAATTCTGATAGAACTCAGCTGGGAAACCATCCGGACCCGGAGCTTTATTGTTTTCCATTTGGAAAATAGCTTCTTTAATCTCTTTCTCACTAAAAGGGGCTGCCAGCAATTCATTTTCAATGTCCGAGACCTGAGGAATGTCCTCCGTGTTAGTCTCATCTAACTGAAAATGATTGCTATCGGGTGATCCAAAAAGCTTCTTATAAAAATTAGTGATGTAAGTCTTAAGATTCTCATTTCCAACTATAACACCCTCGTCCTGTTCTAACTGATAAATTCTAGATTTACGGTGTCTGCCATTTGCCAAGAGCTGAAAGTACTTAGTATTGTTATCGCCTTTTAGCAACATCGTTGCTTTGGATCGTTGAAGCCAATATAGCTCCTCTTCCCCAAGCAACTTAGTTAGCTCAGCGTTTAGACAATGCTTGTACTCTAATTCTTGTTGTGTTAACAAGCATGACTCCACTTTCCTATCCA
Organism: Eragrostis nindensis; assembly: GCA_012490785.1. NCBI lineage: Eukaryota > Viridiplantae > Streptophyta > Magnoliopsida > Poales > Poaceae > Eragrostis > Eragrostis nindensis. Next base: position 17,156 of record JAAXCT010002622.1, read on the forward strand.
GAACATCTAAATTATGAAGCAAAAACTTTTTCTTATTCCTATTTTCTCCTACCAAATTTTTAGCCCAACCTTTAAGATATCGGCGAAGTGTTCTTATTTTATTTTGCCACTTCTGCATTGGCGAAGATCCACGAGTTTCTTTCTGCCACACCTTTGTTACCATATCATGGAATCCATCTCTAGTTAGCCAACCCAATTCAAATTTGAATAAAGAGCTGTTTCCTCTATGAGATGCACTTCCAGTGTCTAACAGTAAGGGTGTGTGATCAGAAATATCTCTAGTGAGTGCCTCAACAGTAGAAAGTGGAAATTTCTGTTCCCAATCTGTACTAACAAGAACTCTATCTAACTTTTCATAAGTAGGAACTTCAGCCGAACTAGCCCACGTAAACTTACGCCCTGACAATTCAAGCTCTCTTAAATTTAAAGATTCAATATAGGCATTGAAAAGCAAAGGCCATCTACTGTCAAATCTATCATTACTTTTTTCTCGGATTTCTAATTATATTAAAGTCTCCCCCTACCATCAACGGACAGGGTTTCCATACTACAAGTGTTGACAAACTCTGCCAAAAAGCGATCTTTGTGTTCTGGTTGAGCTGCACCATACACAGCTGCTAGAACCCATTGAAAGCCATCGCATTTATTCTTTAAGTGACACTTGAGAAAAAACTCTCCATCAAAAAAATTCTCTACTACAAACACAGATAAATTTACTCCTAAAAGAATACCCCCTCATCTACCTTTTGGTGGGATCCAGTGCCAAAAAAACTCTCTTCCCCCACAGAGTTTATTTATATTTTCATCAGAAAAATTCCTTCTTTGGGTTTCGAGTAAGGCAATAAAATCGAGATCCTTTTCTATCGAAGTATCATAAAGAAAGTTAAATTTAGCCAAGTCTTCAGAGGCGGTCATAGGAGCTGGGGTTGCGTGCATGTGTTTATAGGGGTGAGTACTCGTGCGTTGTATCAGGTAACATGTTCATTGATATCCATACTGTTTGATGCATGATGTAATCTATCTCAAGATAAACCGCCCTAGTCTTGCATGTGTCTATAGGTACAGGATGCGTGCTTCTGTGTTTATAATGGTGAATTTTCTCAATAAAAGTGTTTCTTTGAAATCCAGCACAATTTGATTTACTTATACAGAACATTTTTATAAGTCTGAGAAGCAGATCGGTCACGTGGTTGAATACTAAAGTGTATATGCCAAACACTAAGTATAGTTGGGCGGCACTCACAGCGCATCTGTTTTTCCAGACCGACGCAGTGACCCGTCTGATGCATATGTCATACTCGGCCTGTTCGGCTGGTAAGAACAGCCAGCACGGCTGGTGGCTGCTGGTTGGTCTTCCCTCACAAGCTACAGTGCAAACAGAGAAGAAACAGTGCCTTTTTTACCAGCCGAACAGGCCCAAAGTTTTCTTGGCGAGGTGAACGTTACAAGCTTCCGGTTGACATCCATAAATTCACATCCCAACGCAAAAGATGAGCACAAAACTAACTTCGGACATCATGGCGAATTATGCCCAAGTATCCTACGAAGATGAGCAGCTGAGGAGCACACAGGACTTGCTCCAGGCTCAGCTCGAGCTCTACCACCACTCCTTTGCCTTCATAAAATCCATGGCGCTCAGAGCTGTCGTCCAGCTTGGCATCCCCGACGCCATCCACCAGCACAACAGTGGCAGGGCTACCCTATCCGAGATCGCTGCCAACATCGGGCTCCGCAGCACCAAGTTCCCCCACCTCCGACGGCTCATGCGCGCGCTCACCGTCTCTGGTGTCTTTGTGGCACAAGACCGTGATGGCGAGGCTGTTTACAGCCTCAGCCATGTCTCGCGGCTACTCTTCGGCGGCGGCGGCGGAAGGGGAGGCTCAAGCCAAGACCTTTCCCCGATGGTGAGCGCGGTAGTCAACCCAGTTGCCATGACAGCCCTGTTAAGCATGCGCGAGTGGCTCACCGACGAGCAGGTGGCGGCTATGTCTCTCTTCGAGGTGGCGCATGGCTGCACACGGTGGAAGATCACTGGAAGGGACGACGGGGAGGTGACGTGCTCAACGCCGGCATGGACGCGGACAGCCGCGTCGTCATGGAGGTCATCCTAAGGGAGAATAGAGGTGTCTTTGAGAACCTGAGCTCGCTGGTCGACGTAGGTGGCGCCCATGGCGTGGTCGCCGAGGCCCTTGCGAGGGCGTTCCCCCACATCAATTGCACAGTGCTGGACCTTCCCCATGTTGTTGCTGGCGCACCCAAGGACGGTATCGTGAACTTCGTCGCGGGTGATATGTTTGAATACATTCCACCAGCGAACGCAGTCCTACTCAAGGTACAAGTATGCATTCACGTGTGCCTTCTTTAGATTCACTATCTCCAAAAATTTCATGCTTCCAAACAGATCCTGACTCTGCATATATCACATGCATACAAATTAAAATCCTTATTTCTTTTGTGTTCGAAAAAAATGTAGTGGATTTTGCACTGCTGGCAAGATGAAGATTGCATCAAGATATTGCGACGGTGCAAGGATGCCATACCAGCTAGGGAGGCTGGGGGAAAGATTATTGTTATCGACATGGTGGTTGGGTCTGCAGGGTCACAGGACAAAGTGTCCAAGGAAACACAAGCTTTGCTTGATATATTCATGATGTATGTTGACGGGGTCGAGCGGGAGGAGCACCAGTGGAAGTCGATTTTCTTTAAAGCAGGATTCAGCGACTACAAGATCACACCAACACACGGTTTCCGATCACTGATCGAGATCTACCCTTAGACCAGCAACAAATTAATGGAATCTATCAGTGTACCACATCTTCTAAGACATCTTTACAATGGTGCAATAGGTAGGATCAATGTTAGAAATTATCATGATCAATTGCATGTGAGTCATGCGAAATAAATTGGGAAGAAATGAAGAGTAATATTTAGCTCCTCCAACAATTACGGTTGTTTCATTTACTACAAGCCTTGTCAAGTTTTAAAAGTGCAGATTTTCCATTCCGACACTATTTTGACCCTTTTTCTAGTTATAGGCCAACTACAGTACGTTCCATTCACTAGTGCCGTTTTTTAGTTCCGTCACAAACAAGCCAATTTTATGACCAAAAACCACGTGGCATAATCAAATAGTATCACAAACAGAATTACTTGGTTATTTGAGTTCGTAGGATTAGTAGTAGGATGAACCTTTATGCGAAGTCCTGTCACGAAGACACCTACATGCTTTCCCTCTAAAACCATACTCCATATACTAAGCATTCAATCTCCACTTCTATGCAGTTCTCGACCTTTGGGCTCTCTTAGAAGGAATATTCGGTAAATTGGGTTGTGGATCCATGAACACATAGCAAAGTATGCATCTACGATTCAATACAAGTTTCGGAGTCAAAAGCTAACCTCCGTGATTAGGCCAAGCTCTAAATACTTAGCCTATCACTAAGCAACTGCAATAAGCACATGCGAGATCATAGAATCCGGAAAAACATTCAACCAAAACCATTCATCAACATAGTTTAATCATACTTCGATATACATAACACATGATACATCACCACCTAGTAGGCCTACCTTGCATTGATGGATCATCTCGAGCGGTTCTTGAATACACTATTGCCCATAGGTCACTATTGCAATTCTCATCAATACACTTTTTGCCACGGCCATTGGCGAAGCCACATTGGGCTTGCCTGGTGCGCAGGCACCAGGGCCCAACTCAGTTTTCAGCAGAAATTAGTGAGTTTTAACCATGTGTGCACCTCCTTGGGCCGAAATTGTGCATCATGTTAGCTCAAAAAGAGGACCAGTGGAGCTAAATTCTTGTTCCCTGGGCCAAAATGTTGAAGTGTGCCCCATGGGCTCTTGGACTCTAGCTTTGCCACTTGGCCACGGCTAGTAGTATTTGTAATGCCTTCAAGGGATATACCGACAGGAAACTTTCAACGCAACTAATGATCTTGTGTTCACAGGATATTTAGTTGATTTGTAATGACTCCCACAAAACACACTGGTTCCTTCGCTACATCTCTTAGAAGCCATTCCATAGATTGTGAAACCAGAAACACATTTTAGAATACCCGTGCGTTGCTACGAGAACCAAATATTGTGTGGTGGTGCGACACGGTATCGCATGGGTGCAATATGAAGTAACGTCATGTACATCCATGACGTCAACGCTCATGTTTCATGGATAAGAAAAAATATGGTAAAAATGTACACTAAGAAAGGCAAGAACATATTAACACGAATAGTTGAGCGAATCGTCCTGTAACGTCCCGCTCGCCGAGCCAGGCCCGCATACACCTGGCAGCTCTCTAGGATCTCAAGATAGCCCTCACAGACCAACACAAGTTTTTTCTGCGCACTTTGTCATCACTAGTGCGCACCCGGGAAGAACTTCCCGGTCGGACACCCATCTCGAAATTGCTCCAGGCCAAGCACGCTTAACCTCGGAGTTCTTTCGAGATGTGCTTCAGGAAAAGAAGTTGTAACTTGTTGATATAAGTATTCTTATCAATCCTATTAAGCCCTGGGCCAGGATGTCACATACTCACCCCCTTAGAAGACCGACGTCCTCGTCGGTCAACCTCAGTCAAGAAACGTCCTCTCTTGGCTACATCCGTGTGTCCAGTGCCAGCGCATGTGCCATCTATGTGACCACTCCGGGTCCACACCAGCCATGCGCCCCATGCCTGCGCAACTGCGCCCACACGCGCCCGTGAAACCGCGAAAGTCGGCTCTGACATCACTGTAACGTCCCACTCCCCGAGCCGAGCCCTCATACACCTGGCAGCTCTCTACGATGTCAAGACTGCCCTCACAGACCAACACAAGTCTTTTCTGCGCACTTTGTCCTCACTCGTGCGCACCAGAGAAGTACTTCCCGGTCGGTCACCCATCCCTAAATTGCTCCAGACCAAGCACTTTTAACCTCGGAGTTATTTCGAGATGAGGTTCCGGAAGAGAAATTGCAACTTGTTGATATAAGTATTCTTATCAATCCTATTAAGCCATGGGACAGGATGTCACACGTCCTACCGAGATTAAGAAAACAACGAAAGAACATACTGCATGTGGAATATCAGTCTACCCTTCTTTTGCGAAAGGGTTGGATTTTAGGTTTCCCCCGTCGAAGATTAGTATGGCGGGGGTGGATGGTAATGGAAGTGTTCTTTTAGATAGGAGTTTTCATCCATGGCTTATTTGCGTGGGATGCTGGAATTTGCAGCTTTTTCAAGGTTTCTTGTCTCTCATCAATGGAGTTGCCATTGAATGGGATGCTTTTCTAATCAAGGGATGTAATATGCTTCAATATTGTTGTCACACCCGGTTTTCAAGACCAAAACCGAATGCATCTGTATGCGTGCCCAGGATCAAATTTTCACGCACACAGGACAATATACGTGATAAAAGAACAATATTTTTATTAAATCGATCAGTTTATTACAAGAATGACCAACCGGTAAAAAAGAAAAGATTACATTGTAGCGGAATAAATCTAAGCATTGGCATCCTTCAACTCCACAGAAAGTCGACCGGAAGATCGTATGCTTATAGAACATCACTTCTCCACCTTCAAGTACTCCTCAATGTCTTCATTCACTGAGCAACAAATATAAAAAAAAGGTATATGGTTCACGTGAGTACATAGAGTACTCAACAAGTTGGAGAAAGTATGAAATGTTGGCTAATAACAAGAAAGACTTAAAAGGGTTTGCTTGCATAAATGCGGTTGAGTAAAATATTTCATAAAAGCAGCTCCTATTTACTAGATGATATATATCTCTAGACGGCCAAGGTTACTCTATCTTGCCAAGATCAAGGATTCCAAACACCCTAAACGTACCAACAGGTTACTCCACCTGTACAACTATGGGTTACACCACCCGATTACAGTTACACCACTGTAATTGCCCATCCAACAACCATTCCCAGCTAATCGTGTGAGAGTCCATGCCGCTCTTGACCGTGAGCACGACTGTCATGACAGTTTTACACTCTACAGAGGTTGTACACATTTCCCCACGAGTTTGTGATTTCATCCCCTGTTGTCAGGTGGACTAAAGTCTCCTTTATCCCGTACAGGAGATCACAACAAGGCTTTTCCATAGCTTCTTTCAGCTTGTACGTGCCCACTGAGGTTCCACCGATAGGGTTACTCCCTAGAGGCCCCCTCTTGTGCCATATGGTTCCGAGGAGTAACTCTCTTGTCCCCACACATCTCTCTCCCAACAATTCCAGTGTACCCACCACCGTTTGGCACACACAGAACTGGTCTCCACTGTGAAATACGCCAGGCCGCGTCCATTCTTGGACTCGTGGCTGTACGGTTTTCATGGGTGGTCGCACCACGAACCGGTCCTTAGATTTAGGTGATCAACAAACCAAGAGACTGCCGATAACCCCGGCATAGTCCCCGAGCTGCCGGTAACCCCAGCACAGCTCCCAAACCATAATCACCCAAATCCCTAAGCTCCATTCATGTTGCTAAAGATTACCGTTTAACCCTCATGTGACAAAAGTTCATTTCATCATGTTATATCCTTCCCAACCCGACACAGCAAGGCTAAGCAATTCTACCCATAAACAAGTAAAAGAAACTAAGGCGACAAGGAATGATATGGAAATAATCTAGCAATAAACCCTACACATAGGTTCGTATTCATTTGACTCAAGCATGCAACTTTACAAACAAAACATTTATAAACTTGAATACAAAATGCGTCAAGGACACTTGCCTCTTTGATAATATTGCTGCTCAGTGAGTTTGGTTCTTGATCTTCAATATATTTGTTCCTGCTAGTGATCCCATTCTTTGTCTTGAAGATTTCCATGTAGTTCTTGCTTGTATACTTGCCTAGACTATCGACAAACATACAACATGCAAGACTAAGAACAAATGCAACAACAGGACATCAATTGGGTTTGAGGTGTACTGTAAATAGGCAAACAGGACAGATGTATATGGAACAAATGAATTTTATTTGTGGAGATTGAGTGAACGTGTGACTGAAATGAGCTTGGATTTGAAAGGGCTCAAACAGAACTATATTTTAATAAACAAGGGCTATTGTGCTTAGAGTCGAAAGACAACAAAACTATGTAGGAGAAATAACATGAGTGACGGGTTTTCCGTGATCTTTACCAAGACAGGGATGCAGCTGTTTGGAGAGATGAGCACAGTTCGGGCTTTTGTGTGTAGCAGACAGCACATACGCCGACTGCACTCCTGGTGGCTTTGAGTCCGATCTCAGCGATTTCTCAGGTAGGGTTGAAGAAGGTTCTCTGGAACACAATATAAAATGGTCACTGCATCAATTTTGATAAGTAACTGATCAGAATAAGGACTGAAGTGCAGTCCAGATTCCTGGACGTGCGCAGACACGCGGCAACGGCGATGGCGACCTCAATTTCGCCGTCCACAGTGATCTTCTTGGAAAACTGTTTTGGGGGGATGTTGAGGAACACCAGAGTCACAGTATGGTTGAGAATAAAGGCATTTGGTAGGACGGAGTAGCGGGAACGCCGATGCCAATCAGAGGTCGCGCGGCTGGACGCGAACAGACATGGATCAGAGGGATTGCGAATCAGATTCCTGATCCATCGGAGTTTCTTTGGCCGTGATCTTCGGATATGACGTAGAGGACAAAGGGAAGCATCACCTGGTGAAATTTGGTGGCATTTCGTTATTTGAATCATCGGGAACGGAGATGCCAATCCAGTGGTCGCGAGATGGACGTGGCTGACAGCAGAGAAGATGGAGAGGAAATTCGACCTTACAGCTTGGGACTGGATATGAGGAGACAGGGGAGGTCGTCAGCTCGACCAAGAGGCACCTAGGCGTGCTTATATAGTTCTAGCAAGGGAGGGGAAAGGTCAAGGAGAAGAGCAGGTCGTCCAGCTGCAGTGGGACACGATTTATGACCACCATTCGTGGCAGTTTCATCTCCTGGCAATGGCAAATAATAGAGAGCAGAGTGGGTGACACATTCTGATGCTTTTGTCAATTTTTTCGTGATTTTAGGAACTTGTTTGCTATTTTTAATCGTGTGCACAAGTTCAGGAGAAATCACAGTTTGAATAAATCGGGAAAAAGAAAAGATGCCGCCGGGCCCACTCGTCAGCGTCGTCTCTCTCACTGAGTCCGTCCGGCGCCTTTGCGCCACGTTGCCGTCGACCGCCGGAGCCACGCCGCCCGTACGTCGAGGATAAGAACCCAGCCGCCCCGCTCCTCCTCGGCCTCTCCCTTTCCGCCGCCTCCTCAAATCCTAACCCCAGTCGCGGCCCTTTCTTCCCCAATCCGCCGCCTCCTCCTCCACTGCCGGCCAGCGAGCTCGTCGCGCCGCCGCTGTGGAGCTACTCCGGCCGGGCTGCTTGGCCTAGAGCTTCGTCGCGTCGCCCTCGATCCCAGCCTCGAGCCACTCCACTCTCTTCGGACGGGAGCAGCTCAAAATTGAGCTCGTCTCCCTAGCGCCCAGGTCACCGTCCCTCCATTGCGCCGCCGTCTAATCTCCCTCATCCCGGTGAGCTGCTCGACTTCTTGTTGCGCACGCGGATGCGCCACCCTCTCGCACCCCTTCCCCGCTCACCTTTTCTCTGGCTCTGCAGTCGGAAAGCGTCGGCATTTGATTCTCTCCCCAGTGGCCGTCAAGCCACCGCGACGTCTCACCGACGAGCACCGCCTTCCCGAGCTCGTCGTCATCGAGATCTAAGCCGCAGAGGACCGCGCCGACCCCCGGAACCTCGTGCTCACGCCACCTCCGCCAGACTCCTTTCCCGTTGCCGGAACGCCGTCGATCCGCGCCACGCCGCGCCACCGTGAAGTCCACGTCGACGACAAGCCCCTTCCGCCGCTCCACCTCGTCGACAAGCTCGACGCCGGCCTAGATCCAGTGAAGGTGAAGCTCTCGAACCCCTCCTTTTCCTCCCTCTTGCTCTGAGCCGAGCTCTCGCCGTCGCCGAGGTAGCCTTAGCGCCGCCGCTCACCGCCGACCTCCTCAGGTCATCTTCGTCGACGAGATCACCCACCTCCGAGTTCCCCGCAGCGCGCTGAGCCTTTCCGTGCCCTCCTTCCTCCGAGACCCCACCGGAAACGCAACTCCGGCGAGCACGCCGCCGCTCTGGCGAGGGCGCCGCCGTGCCGAGCTCGGCCCGGATCCCGTGCGGCGCACTCGGATCTTGTGTGCCGTGTCGCTGTGGCCTGACGTGTTGCATTGTTTCCATTGGCAAGATTCCGTGCGGCGTGAAGCAGATCCGGTGTGGCCCAGATCCTGTGGCCCTTGGTCTGGCCGGATCTGATTGGCTGCGCCGAGTTTGTTTATTTCTCGAATATCTTTAATTCCCCAGAAAATCACAGAAACTTGTAAAATTCGTATAAAATCAAAAATAAATCAGAAAAATACGAATACAATTTTGTTGGACTCCTTGTCACCATATCTATCCGACAAAATTGTTAAACTGCACAAAACCGCTTTTATTAAAATCTATTAAATTGTAAATCTTGTTTAATTTATAATAAATCGCTGTAAATCCATAAATCTTGAACTCTTGCAGGTGGGTAAAGAACATGATTACACACTTACAGAGAATATTCTCACAATCATGTCTTGTTTAATTATTTTCTTATGATTTAAATCGTGTTCTGTCTTATTTAAATCATTATAAATAATTCGTATCACAATAAATCATCAAACTTCACAGTAATTCACTTTCAGTGGTACTCTTCACCAGGAAAATGCCACTGGACACCAACTAATTTTTGAAACTAATTAATTTAATTAACCAACTTAAGTTAAATTTATGTAATTAATTTAATCAACAGTCAATGAAGGAAATACTTCAGACGAAGATAATTAACTAAGTTTTGCATTTATAGTGTAAATGACTGTCCTGTCAAATAATTAAATTATATTGCATCATATTATTGCATCTGACATGCATTATTTCCTTGTCATGACGTGTAGTGACAGAGGAGACTCCGGAGCCCTTGGACTTCCAGATGCCGGAGCAGGCACAGGAGGAGCTGCAGACTGACCCAGCTACTGACATTGCTAGTGTGGCCCCTGATCCAGGCAAGCCCCGGTGCATTTCGACCTACGTTTTCGTTGTTCTTTTATCACTATGTATGAGGTCTAGAAATGTATGTGCATTAGGTTTATAGGAGTTAATTGAAACCATAGGCTGCATTAGGTATACCCTTCCTGATTATTCCTTGTTAATCCCTGTTTAGAGATAGTTAGGTCTTTTGGTCTATCGTTAGTGCTGCTATGCGTAGTTGGTAGCGATCGGTAGAAGTCGAGTGGTAGGTCCCACTCGCATGGCAGGTTTATGACACCCTGGTTTGTACTAGAAGAATTATAGGTTTGTTGGAGATCGGACGGGGATTGTTTGTATAGGAGGGTTGGTGGAGGCTGGGCCTCCACGGTGGTAGCTCCGTCTGTGTCGGTTAAGGACCGTTCGTTGTTGGCCCTGTTGAGCAAGTTTGAACATACTGATTCACATGCTGGTGTTTATGGGCCCAGTAAACCGACGTAGCCTGTGTTGCCCTGGATGTCTGGTGGATACCTAGCTCTTTTCTATCATGGTACGGTTGGGAGAGAACGGATCACTTCCCGAACGGGGCGTACGTCTGGGACGGGGACCGTGTCGGGAAGACCCTTTCTCGGGAGGAGTAGGATTCGGCTTTGCTCTGGTGGTGCACAGGTGAAAGGTTGCCATATGTGGTCTGTTCGCGGGCGCATATGGCGTGTGGTCAGGTTTCTCCTGCAGAATGTACATCGATGCCGCCGCTCTCGGAAATGAGCACCCCCTTGTTCACTGCGCCACATCGTAATGTGATTATAGATGCTGATGATATGATGATGATATATGTATATCTACAGCTTTATTTATTTACAGTATTACTTGTATGTTGTACTTACCTGTTTTAGTTGTTAGCTGCAAAACATCATACTTGGCTAAATACTAAACTTGAGCTAAAACTTGAAAGTAAGGACTCAGTAATTAGTGCTGTTTTTGGCAAGTTTGAGTCAGCCTAGCCCTTGCAGTATTCGCATACTAGGAGTCGGCCGTAGTTAGCCATGTTGACGGGTAAGTCTTGCTGAGTATTAGTTGCTCAGGGTTTGGCTCTTTATGTTTTTGTACAGGTGTGTCTTTGCTTCCGCTGGCGCTTTGGTTGGAGTTTGCTGGCAGTGATCTTCTCCAGGTCCACATCGTAGGGCTTCGATGTGTGGCTTGTATCGTCGAGCTTAGTAGAGGTTGTATGTGTAGACTTTCGCTGTGCTACTCGCGTGTTTTAAATCATTAGAAACTCATTGTAATAACTTAAAGATGTAAATTTGTGCTATTTATGTGATGTACTATCTGTGTCTGTTCATCGGCACTTCTAACTCAATCCTGTGAAAAGCGGAGACGCTACAGACGTGACACGACGGGGCGTATGGCCGAAGGGATCGGCGCGTCGCAGAGTGCTAGTGCATTTGAGCGGTCCTACTGCTTCTTCTTTTGCTAAAGCATAACATGATGGATGTGGGTGTGTAGCTTTGGTGCAAAGTAAGCACTGTTCGTGCCGCTATGCGTCAGGTCCAAATCGCAATGTTGGTAATTGGTGTGTGGAATCAAACCAGAACTAGAAGAATGTTCCGGCAATGTGGAAAGGAAAAAAAGACCCTCAATGTTGGCTCAAGGTCCAGAACACCCCCTAATCTATTAAACTATTTCCTTAAATCCTGGTTTCCCTAATCTGGATCGTCATTCACCTTTAGTCCCAGTTGAACTCCGGTTTTGCTGACATGGACGTGATCATAGGCAGGTTTACATGCGTATATGTCCTGCTGACATGGAAACGTTTGCTAAGGCGCACAACACTGCCCGAAGTACAGGAGCCCCAAGTTAACATTTTCTTTTATTTGGCCTCTTGTAACTCCAAACTGTACTCAATTCAACGTGTATGTTGTAATTTTCAAATCTGTACTCTTTAGATTTTGTTCTGTTAAAAATTTACTTAGTTGGAAAAATGCCACTGCGCAACTCGTGAAACCTGGTGGATACCATTACAATTCTATATGCTTGGAGCTCATTGATGCCCACAAGCATACCACTGTATTTTTCTATTCACCAAATTACCCCTGCGGCGCAGCCTTATCTAGTCAATTGAACCACCAGGAAGGCATTAGTAGCCGTTGTATATATGGATCAACGTCACATAGATATGAGAAAGAGATAGGTAGATCGGGAAGAACAAGGAGATTGAGAGGTAGGAGATGAACTTGGAGGAGTAGAGGTTTATAATATTGTACTCCCTCCGGTTTTAAATTGTTGACGTTTGACTTTTTTTTGTTTTGTTTGACCGTTCGTCTTATTCAAAATATTAGCTTAAATATACAAAATTATAAGTTATATTTCAATTTCCTTTAGTGACGAAACTAATCATAACAAAATCTATGATAAATTTTTAAATATTTTGAATAAGACGAATGGTCAAACGTCAAAAATTTAAATCCGGAGGGAGTATTCGTTATCGATGTGTGTTCCACCATCCAACCCCCACATGGCTTTTTTTTTTTTAGGTGCCCACGTGGCTTATATGCCCACCTCAATAGAATCAGTAAAGGCCCATGAACGAATCAAACCTTACAAGGCTTTTTGCCCAAACCTGGGCTTGTGGGCATTACATTGCCCAACCTTATTTAGTCAAGTTCTTGTATCCAGGAAAGGCATTAGTCTGGAAACAAAATGAGCAAAATGACTTGGGTAGAAGTCTAATGTTTTATTTGTTAGCGGACGTCAAGAAGTAGATGAGTTCTTTTCCATAAAATACATAGCACGAAACATGTAAACTTCAGGGAGTGAAGCGAAGCACATTGAAATGAAGCATCTTCACTACGATATACATGGATAAGAATAACTAGTCCAAAACTCTAATTGGTTGATGTGATCTGTAATAGGTGGGGTGCGTCCACTTTGGGTTTCTAAAACTACAACGAGGGTCAAACTACTGCATTGGTATGAGGAGGATTGAAATTGAAGACCAATGGCATTTAAGGGTCATGTATTTTGGCGGTGGCACATGAAAGAGATTGAAATTTAAGCCAGTGACATACAAGGAATTTTCCCATTACCTTGTATAACTAAGGCATTTATTTCTAATTTGACCGTTGGTCACCAAGAATCTAGTTAACCCGTACAACTGCACAGGCTAGCAATCTTTGTGAAAGAATTAGATACATATCAGTTATTCAATTGGATAATTCATATCAAAAGTATTAGCACATAAACTGCTTCTCATGAATCCTTCGAGTTCTAGCAAGTCAGATCTCTGATGATATGTCAAGTGATATGTCCCCAGATGGAAATTGAAAACTCTCACTATATTCGGTTCCCTTTTGCTTCCATAACATTATTATAATTTTGGATATTATGTTTCACTTAAACAGATTTGCTGCTCATCAGTTACCTGAAATTTTGCATATGGTCTCTCAGTCACATTTTGGAACAATAAAATATATATATATATATCAAACTTTTTCTATTGACCCGGTGGAACTTTAGTTTTCTCGTGCACATTTCCTGAAACTTTTTTCTCTTGAAGGTGGAACAATTTTTGGTAAGGCTGGAACTTTCTTCTTTTTTTTTCCCCTAATAGATGGAACATTTTTCTTGAAAGATGAAAGCTAAATCTGGAACTTGCCAGATGTATATATGGAACTTATTTACATGAAGTTGGAAATGATTTTTGTTGACTGAGAGATAAGCAAATAACAGTTAACTGAAACCCTTAATGAAATATGCAATCATGATTTTGTAACCCTTGATTCCATTGTCTAAACGAGGGCCAAAAAACTTAGATCTTTCAATCATCTAAAAGAATAAATAAATTTGTAATACGAAGACTGTACTTTTTTTTATGAAGTGTAGTTTTCCTAGAGCTTTTACCACCCCTGGTGTGGTACTAAAATTGTAACATGGTTGACAGTAAAATTTAATACACGTGGTACCTTTTTTTAGTAAAACTCAAGATAATATAATTTGTGGGTACTCCAATCCAAGGATGGTGTTTCTTACATACACGGAGTAGAAGCTTGTGCATGCTAGCTCAGTTACTACCATCATGAAGTAGTAAAAATCCTTATTTTGTTCTCTAACCTGCTACAGATAGATAACTACCTTTTTGCGGTCATGTACAAATAAAACCTTTCCAAATTTATATGAAAGACTATAAATCTATATTTAATTTTGATGTACATATATATCTGCTGAAGTATGACAAAGCAAAATTTCCATGTGCTTATCATCTAGTCTTATATTTTAATTCGTATAAACGAATGAAAATTATGAACGCATAAAGCAATGTGCAGGGAGCCGGCTTTCATTGATGCTCCAGTGCCTTCCTTTAGGGAGATGGCCTTCGCCTAATCACCTCTTTTGTCTTCCATGCTGATATATGGATACGATAGCAGCGAAAGACCCTGTAGCCTAGTGGTTACAAGAGCCTTAGTAGCACCTGAGGTCCTAGGTTTGACTTCATGTGGAAGCGAATTTTCTAGGATTTAACGGCGTTGTGCTTTTAGCGGAGGCGACATGGCCGTCGACAGCAAGGTACCAGTGGTGACTTCGTCAATCTCTAGGATTTGCCGGCTCAGTCTTCGAAGATACTCATAGGGGTAGGGTTTGCGTATGTGCGTTTATAGGGGTGAGCGTGCGTGCGTCATGAGTGTCTGAGTTTTACTGTATAACCGTAAAAAAAAATGGATATGATAGCATCCTGTTGGGTAAGAGCTGATCCTGCATCCGCGGAGTTAGGCACAAATGGCGCACGGCAATTTTGCACGGATGAGGCACTTGGCTGGCTCAGCGTGCTAGCTGCCCGCCTCGGCGAGGGTATTTCCGCCGGGCAGGCGACGGCGAGATTGTAGGCATCCTGTAATTCCGATGGGGGCGTCGCTTTTGGTGCAGGTGACCTAGAGGATCAGCATCCTCTACTCCGATGATGTTTTTTTCGGTTGTTGAGTCATTCGTATTCACGAATGTAAACTTTCCTTAATTCTATGGTGCAAGTCTTTAAGTCTCCAACCCGCGTGCTACATCTCACAGCTTCAAGATCAAACGGTCATAATTTTTTTGTAACATTTTCAATGGTCGGATGTTTTGCTTTTTTGGTAATTTCTAAGATTTTTCTCTGATTAACACGGAGACACCGAAATGAGCCTCCGATTAGTAAATATAAGATTCGCAGCCGTTAATAAAACATTGTGATGATATGCTCATATGATCTTCTTCATTTCTGACATGCTGCCGTGTTAAAGTTCAGAGTTAACTTGTTACCCAACAATAAACGGGTAAAAGGGCAACAAGTCCACGCCGTTGTAGGCGTTAGATCCAGCAACTCTTAGCTGTCATCGTTAATTGGCTTATAACCGCAGCGAATCTTAGACGGTGTTCGTTTTTTGGGCAAAAATTTTAGCCACGTCACATTAAAGAGAATCTTATCATTTAAAAATATTAAATAAAGTCTAATTACAAAACTAATTGCAGAACCCTTAGGCTAATTCGCAACACGAATCTAACGAAGGTAATTAAACCATGATTAGAAAATAGTTACTGTAGAATTACTGTAGCAAAACATAGATTAATTAGTCTCATTAGATTCGTCTCGTAAATTAGCACCCATCTGTCAAAAAAGTTTTGTAATTAGACTTTATTTAGTACTGCTAAATAACAAGATTCTCTTTGATGTGACAGGGCTAAAATTTTTGCTGGCTGAAACGAACAAGGCTTGGCGCAGATCCAAACCACCACCGAATATTCAAGCGGCAAATCTTTACTTGTCACACGGATGAACGTTGGACTCGCGACTTGCTGCAGCCTGGCCCAGTGAATGACTCCAACGTAATATACAGTGCATCAAGACATCATCGAATGGATACAGAGAAAAACGGCCGGTCTCAATGGAGTCTCTGCTCGTCTCATCATTTACTATAGTTGGCTTCACATGCTGAAGGCTACTGTTAGAAAAACAAATGCCTCTTGGAACGTGCTACTAGTGGACGTTGGCGTTGACCTGGCCAAGTCTTTCAAAGATAACAACTCTGTAAAGGACTAACGGAGACTGAAGACTTCCTTGTTCCTGGTTACATATCCGGAACTTCAAGTCCTGGCTGCTCAAAAGCAAGCTCCAAGCCTCCAATATGTTTCGGTCCAAACTGTTATGCACTGCCTGTTCTTGTGAATTGATCCCATGCTCATGAGCTACCAATTGCGGTGATGCGAGCCACCACAGTTGTGTGGTCCACAATCTTCCATCGCCTTGGAATCTTGTTGGCTATGTTTAATTACCTAGTAAAAATGGCGGATGAGCTGGGTGGCCAAGCTGGGCTGATATGAACTGACTTTCGGACATTTTTAACTCAAAATTTTGTTAAAATTTGTATAAGAAAAATAGAAACCATCTCAAATAAAACTGCAGCAAGGAAGATGGTAAAAGAGATTCCGAAAGAGTGCACCTAAATATTCACTAGGCTTTCCTTTGAAGCGCGGAAAACAAAATTGTCCTGATAAATTTGAATGGGCATGAACCATCACCGTTTTTGGCGAGACTCTGAAGAAGCGCCAAAGGTGGTCTTTGATTTGCTCGGCGGTAACCTCACGCCGGCAGCCACCCACGACCGCGAGAAGCGCTCTGGAGAGAGCCAACTCGTTTGCATCGACTTCCGCTGTGCGTGGTAGAACACAGATTTCCCTCCTGATGCGACCAGAGAGCGGCCGCCATGGTGGCGAGCCAGCCTTGTCAGTCCTCCGCCTGGATTGAGGAGAAGGAGGTTGGGGCGGAGGGGAAGGTGTGCGCCTCCTGGAATCGGAGAACATGAGTTGTGGCCGCGCCTCTTGAGCCCGGCGCGCATACTTGGGCGGCGCACTTGTCGGTGCCCTTGGCGGAGAAGCGGCCCGGCGCTCGCGCTTGGCCGACGGCGGAGAAGCAGCCCGGCACTCGCACTTGGGCGGCGCATTCGGCGGAGACGTGGAGCGTGAGACACCGGCAGGTGCCGCGACATCAGCCGGCTTGCTCTTGCGCGCCACAGCCTCGGCTTCCCTTCTCCGACGCGACAGGATGACGCGGGCATCTGTTGACGGTCGTTAAAACATAAAATGACCGTCAACTTATCGGCGAATAAAAGGTATACACCAATGTTTCTTGCATTAAACTAATAAAGTTCCACAAGTTTTGGATGTGATCTTGTTTTGCAAGGTACATAGGAATATTGGTGCAATTGTGCTTACAATCATAGAGAATTAGCAAACATCCAAAAGCATATGTTAAAGCAAGACTATGCTCCGATCTCGACGACATTCGGCAGAAGAAATAAGGGATGACTTGGACATCAAGAAATAATATTTCAAATGACAAATTTGATCCCTCCATGTCAAAGGCCTCATCAAGATAGTCAAAATGGGCTTTTGGATCACCCAATTCGGATTTCGGGAGCAGTAGTTATGCCTCGCGCAAGATTGGAGGAAAAACAGGAAAAAACAGGCCGGCCGGCCCAAACACCAGGCCGGCCGGACCAAGCCAAACTCCAACCACCTCAATCTTGCTCCAGTCGGTTCCAGAGGCGGTCACAAGCCACTTGAAGCACCCGCCAAGCCAAGAGGACGTCGGCAAGAAGGAATATTCTACGAAATGCTCCAAGACCTTCACCACTCTCCCAAGGCAACTCCACTATAAATAGAGGACCCCTCTCCTCACTCCAACCTGCACCTCACACATGAGAAGAGAAGATCCAAAAGGGTCACGCTCAGCTCATGGAAGATCATTCCACTTGTGTAGTTTAGAATAGGATTAGTATTTTAGTCATGGGAGTTAGAGTAGAAGTGAGAGCTTCGCTCGGAGCTCCGGAGTTCTCTTCGGAGTTTGGGTAAAGTTCTCGTGTATCTTTTCTTTTATACTCTTTTTAATATAATTATTTTCTTATTTATTTATTTTCTTATTTATTTAATTTAGTTTTCTTAGTTTACATTTATTTATTTAAGTAATTATTATAGAGAAATTCCTGTGTTTGTTCCACGTCTGTGTATGATAGGTTCGAATGAATTGTTGAGCTAGGCAGGAGGGACTATATAATTGCCTTATTGTTACAACCTCGCACAGTTTGTTTGGATTTATTATGCATGGTTGGCTTGCCCTTAGCGCGAGGGTAAGTTATTTAGGATAGTTGCTTGTATGGTTCAAGGAATTATTCTAGACGTGAGTTTGCACCCAACCCACGGAGAATGGTAGCCGCGAGTGCTTGTCACCGGTCTCTGTAATCCACCACGTCCGGATTGGACCTAGCAGGGTCTTAATTATAGCGAGTGGTTCCCCAGAGTATTAATCTGTTGGTTGGGTGGGCCACTTCTGTGCCTCTGTTCTTCTGAGATTATGCCCGGTGGTAGTTCGAGCAACAAAACAAGTTTATTACTTTGGCACATCCGTGCCCCGATGCACTTGAATGTATCTGTAATGAAAGCTTAAGTAAGTAGTTGTAGACTATCAGGAAATACTAAATGCTAACCCCTAGGCATCCTTTATCTGCACCCAACCTCACGGGATGGGCGGTAGGTAGTAGGTGGTGACAGCCCTATCTATCCTATGCAATCCACCATGTTCGGGTTGGCTCGTAGATCTGACTGATACCCTTTTTCTCGTTGTTCTCCCAGACTAAATGCTAACTCCTTATTATCTATATCGATGGATGTTCTCCTGAGTGCCACACACATATCATATATGTATCCCTGCTTTGGTCTAGTTTGCAAGTTATAAATAATAGATGTTTCCTTGTTAATTCATGATATTCTTAGCCCTGCTTCCCTGAGGAAAATATAAATACGATAACCTTGGAATACTCCCGGGTGAAATGCTACAATGGTGTTCCGTGCGCTTGCGGAAATTGAATTAAATCTTTTTGCGTAAGAAACGCCAACAAGCCCGATGACCGGTTCCCCCTCGGCCCGCCAGGGCCTGTTGCGCGCCCGGCGAGGCGAGGAGCGGCGAGCATCCGCCATGAAGCTTTGCGACCTGGAGGCGGTTGGGGAAGGCGACCGAGAGGAGAGCGACTGGAGGGGAGGCGAGGGAGATCTCCTGGCCTTGTTTTTGCCCTTGAGATCGAGCAAGCCGAGGTGCCTCATGCGGCGGGCGAAACTCCCTTCCGAGGATTCCGAGCCCGCCGAGGAGCTGGCCTCCCACAGCTCGTCGATGGCCGGCCCAGGATCTGCGCCCTGCGCCACGACGAAGGCCCAGGTCGGAGCTTCCGAGGAACCTGCCGGGGCGGCGGAGGAGGGGGCGACCAGCGGGGCGGGGGGGGGGGGGGAGGGGGAGGGATGGGCAGGGCGAGCGCAGGAGGGCGAAGCAGGTGCCATGGCGGAGCCCTACGCCGGTGGCAGAGGAGAGGGAACGGCGGTGGGGTGGGAGGCGGCGGCGGCGGAGGAGGGGCTCAAAATCCGATTTTCTCTGGTATTAGAGGCCTCGAGCGCCGAGTGAGAGCGAGATCCTGGAGGCCTGGGTTCGGTGAACCGATGGACAGCCTTCCAACAGCACCGTCAGAGGCAGGACACGCTACCCCCGGTGATGACTCGCCCCCCCCCCCCCCCCCCCCCCCCCCCGGCTTCGCATCGCCGTGGACGCCACCGATTCCCGGAAAGAGAACTAACGAAGGAGGAAATCGTGGGGTGGCGGCGATCCCGGTCGCTCTGGTTTTCAACACTATCAAAGCAGCTTTGGATTCGGCATTGGGGACAGCTCGGGGTGGAGGCGATGGGCCTGTGACCCCGCCTCATTGCTCCGCCGGCCATCACCCGACAGGCCCGGCAGACGAGCCGGACTCCCCAGTCCGTCAGGAAGGTGGGCTGCGGGACTTCATCGCGGTGGTCGTGAGTCCCCTCCCGCAGCCGGTCTCCCAGGTTCCGCCCAAACCTAGAAGGGCGAGGTCGCCGCCCAGCCTCCCCCAGCGCAGTCAGAGGATTGCGGCCAGAAGTGGAGTGCGCGGGTCGTCTGCGAAAATGGTCGCACAAACCAAGATGATGAAGGCGCTGAACATCATCTCCGGGGATCAGCCGCCTGACTCCACCTCGTTTGTTCAGTACATGAGAATCTTCGAGCGTGGACTCACCGACGAGGAATGTGTTGCACTGGGAGAGCTGCTCAACAGCAACTTCTCGGTGGATTACTTGGTCGAGGAGCCAGACGAGTAGGTCTAGGCCCTAGGTCGCTTTTTTTCCATTTATTTTAATGGCTTCTCTCAATTTGTCCGTCTGGAACGTCCGTGGACTTAATAGGAAGTCACGGCGTACCGCTGTACGTGAGTTGGTCGCTTCCGAGCAAGTCTCCCTCCTATGTCTACAGGAGACCAAGCTCGCAACTGTTTCTTCTTCTTTAATGTTAGAAATGCTAGGTTCAGAGTTTGATTATTATGACATCCCTGCTGAGATGACTCGCGGTGGTATTATTATTGCGTGGAGAAGAGATGCTTGGGTTGTGTCGAACCCAACCCAAGGCACATTCTCCTTATCGGTCCGTGTACGCCCAGCTGGAGACCCCAATCAGCCCAGCTGGCGCTTAACTAATGTATACGGACCACAATCGGTCGCTGATAAGGTCGCTTTCTTGCAAGAATTAAAAGATTTAGGGTCGCCGTCTCCTGGACCTTGGATGATTTGTGGTGACTTCAATCTGATATATAAGGCTGAAGATAAGAATAATGCCAGATTGAATAGGAGAATGATGGGTCGCTTTCGTCAAGTCATTAATAGCTTAGATTTAAAGGAAATCTTCCTACACAGTCGCCTTTTTACTTGGAGCAATGAACGGCAGCATGCAACTCTGGAACGCATTGATCGAATATTTGTAACGGTCAATTGGGAAGACATTTACCCCAACTCCATGCTACATGCTCTGTCTTCCAGATGCTCAGATCACGCACCACTTCTGCTGCAGTTTGACTCCCTATGGCAAAATAAACGTCGCTTTCGCTTTGAAGCCGTCTGGCCTAAGTTTGATGGTTACCTTGATGCAGTACATGAAGGATGGTCGATACCCTGCCCCTCGGAGGATCCTCTACGCACCATAGATCAGAAATTAAGAGCAACTAGCCGTTCCCTCCAAAGTTGGAGCGCCCGGTTTGTCGGCAGTATTAGAACTAAGGTCGAGGTCGCAAAAGAGATCATTCTTAGGCTGGATGTTGCACAAGAGAAAAGTTGCTATCCCCTGCGGAATTGAGCCTCAGGCGCCAGACTAAGCTCAAATACCTGGGACTCACTTCCCTACAGCGTACGATTGCTAGACAACGATCATCCCTCACCTGGCTTTCAGAAGGTGATGCGAGCACCAAGTTCTTCCATCTACACGCTTCGTTTAGACGTCGCAAAAACTTCATCCCATCCTTCAACATGGATGGAAATCAGGTTGTCACTGAAGAAGGGAAAGCGCAAGCCGCCTATGACTTCTTCGATGGATTGCTGGGCACTAGCGCAGAAAGGTCGCTACGTCTAAATCTGGCTGCGCTAGGGATCCCTTCTCTCCCACTGGACGAGTTAGCGGCTCCTTTCACAGAAGACGAAATCTGGAAAACCATCCGAGACCTCTCCCCGGACAAGGCCCCGGGGCCGGATGGATTTACTGGTCGCTTCTATCAGTCAGCTTGGCCGATAATAAAGGAGGACATTATAAAGGGTTTTAACGCCCTTTCCGAGATGGATGGCAGGAGCTTCCACCATCTCAATGACGCCCTGCTCACTTTACTTCCTAAAAAGGTCGCTCCCTCATTGGTCTCAGATTACAGGCCAATTAGTCTGATCCATAGCTTCAGAAAACTGTTCTCGAAGGGTATGGCTAATAGGCTGCCACCCCTGCTACCCAGCTTGTACAGCTAAATCAGAGTGCTTTTGTTAAAGGTCGCTATATACATGACAACTTCAGATATGTGCAAGGTATGGCGAAGGCGCTACACAAGAAACGTCTTCCCAAGATCCTGCTCAAGGTCGACATAGCAAAGGCTTTTGACTCGGTGTCATGGCCTTTCCTGCTGGAGGTGCTGGAGCATATGGGCTTCCCTGCCCGCTGGAGGGACTGGGTCTCCCTGCTTCTCTATACAGCAAGCCAAAATCTTGCTCAATAGGAGCACTGGTCGTCGCATTTGTCATGCTAGGGGTCTGCGTCAGGGTGATCCTCTGTCACCAATGTTGTTCCTCCTTGTCATGGAGGTCTTGAATGCGTTGGTCTCCCTAGCGGACGCGAGGTCACTCTTTATGCCGCTCGGCATACCTAAAGCCAGATTCCGGGCCTCTCTGTACGCAGATGACGTGATTTTCTTCATATCGCCGGTCGCATCGGATCTACAGGCTATCTCTGAGATCCTACGTATTTTCTAGGGGGCTTCAGGCTTGGCAACTAATTTCGCCAAGAGTAATTTCTACCCGATTCGTTGCTCTGATTCTAAGGTCACTACAGTGCTCGTCCACCTCCCATGTCAGGAGGGCTCGTTCCCCTGCAAATACCTAGGTGTTCCTCTATCCGTCTTCAAACTGACGAAGGCGGACCTCCAACCTCTGGTGGACAAGGTGGCTGACAGATTACCAACTTGGAAAGGTCGCCTTCTTAACAAGGGTGGCCGACTGGCCCTCACCAAAGATACACTAGCTGCCATTCCAGTATACCTCTCAATTGCAGTCTGCTTATCCTGCTGGGCTATTGATGCAATCGAAAAGATTATGAAAGCCTTCCTATGGACTGGCACAGAGGTAGTCACTGGCGGGCAATGCGCGGTCGCTTGGTCGAAAGTTTGTAGGTCGCTTAATTCCGGAGGGCTTGGCATCAGGGACCTAAGGATAAACAGAGAAGCTCTAAGGATGCGATGGAATTGGCTAGCCAGGGTCGAACCAGACAAAGCATGGGCTTGCTTGCCGGTTTCCACGAACCCCGTAACCCAGGCGCTTTTTGATTCCTCCCTCTCAGTCACAGTGGGAGATGGCAACTCTGCCCTATTTTGGAAGGACAACTGGTGCAATGGTCGGTCGTTACAAACCTTGGCACCAAACCTCGTGGCCGGAATCCCTGCTAAAATCCAAAAAACACGCTTGGTCTGCGAGGCGCTCACCAACAGGCGTTGGATTAAGGATTTTCAAGGCCCCCCAACGGTGCAGGTGATTCTGGATCTTTTTAAGGTGCTACGGTTGACCTCCGAGGTTGAGCTTACAGCTGCGCCGGACTTATTCCGCTGGAAATGGACGACTGATGGTCAGTTCTCTTCTTCAAGTGCTTATAACGCCTTCTTCATTGGTCAATCGTAAGTCCTAGGAGCTCGTCTGCTTTGGAAAACGCGTGCACCAAACAAATGTCGTTTTTTCTTTTGGCTGGTCCTGCTTGGTCGCAACTGGACATCCAATAGGCTTCTCCGTCATGGATTGAGAGATGACGATACATGTGCGTTGTGTGCACAGGAGCCAGAGACACTAGATCACCTACTCCTACACTGTGTTTATAGTCGCGAGACTTGGTTTCGAGTTATGCGCAGAGTGGGACTTCAGCACATCTCCCCTTTGGTGGGAGAACTTCCGTTTGTTGACTGGTGGCTTAGGGCGTGGAAAAGAGTCCCCAAGCTTCTACGCCCTGGTTTCGATACCCTTCTAGTATTGGTCGCATGGAGGCTTTAGAAGGAGCGGAACAGCAGGACCTTTGAGTTCCAAGCACTCCAGCCGGTCGCTCTGTCCCAGCAAATCATCGATGAGGCCCATCTCTGGGCGGCTGCGGGTTTCTCCAAGCTTCGAAAGCTTCTTTTCCCTAGACGGTCTTAGCCTTCCCCAGTCCGCTTTTAGGGAGGCTGTTCCCATTTTTTGTCTCTTGTTGTTTTGTTCTGTGTTGTCCCTGTTCCTATTTTTTGTCTCTTGTTGTTTTGTTCTTTGTTGTCCCTGTATGTTCATCTGGAGAGGTTTCGTTTTTCCTTTTATGTGTTCTGTAATCTACACCGTGGTCGGCTCTTGGCTGAGTCCCCTAGGGGATTTAGTTCTGACCTCGTTGTAAACAATTTCTCTTCTTCTTAATGAAATACGTGTTCCGCACGTTCTCAAAAAAAAAATAGTACTATACATCATAGAAACACTGAAAACATCATCTCTAACCATTTTCGTGTGCACAAGCGTGACTACGCCGGAGAAAGTGAAAGGCATTAGCTTCCGTCCAATTGACTTGTAACTATTCACTGTCTTTCGTCTAGTCAAGTCCTCTTTTTATAATTCGCTTGCAGCGCGAAAGCCGCGTCTCGTTATTACTAGTGCAACTGCTGCAAAAACAAATCTTGTGGAACTGGTGCTAGCTACTACTGGCCATGGGAGTTGACTCGCCAAGTCGTCCAAAGATACAGAGTTGGTAGAGAAATAAAGGAAGACGGAAGACTTATATATAGTTGCTTGGTTACAGATCTGAAATCTCGTCAAACACATTCCTCCCCTCACAAGCGAGCTCCACTGCTGTAAAGTTGCGTCCAGGCATGGATACCCAGCCTGTTCTTCAATCGAATAGCACATAAGCTATTTTGTTTCTTCATCTTCTGGTCCTTCCATTGAATCTCCTATAATTAAGGTCTTCTTTTCTTCTCTCTACTTGATTTGTGGATTCTGATTCTGGTTACAAACTCGCTTTCTTATCTATCACTATTTTTTTTCATTTTACCTGGCTTTTGACGTGTATGCATGCTCAGTGATATAGATATTTGCCTTACATCTTAGATAAGTTTCAATCTTTATTCATGTAGACCTCTGATTACATTGGTGGGTACCAGAGCCTTGCAGTTCCTATTCGTGAAACACTTCACCATCCACGGATTCAATAGGTATGCATATTCTTACTTATATGCTTCCCCTCATGTAACGCGTAGTTTTAAACTCATGAAACAAGTCACATACTTGCTAATCAATATAATGACGAGTATCCCATCTCAAAAAATATAATGATAATTACCCAAGAAACATAATAAAATTTATTGAAATCTACATAAACATAGATGCAATACAACATTTCACATGCACTAGACTCAATCATGTATAAGTATCTATTATTCATGGGCGGCCCCGCGTCGATACCCTAGCGCCCCCGCGTCGCCCCCAACGGCGACACGGGCGGCCCTCCAGCGCCGCCACCCCTAATCCCCATCGCGGAGCTCCTTCCCTGCCGCCGCCAGAGCCCAATCGCCGGCACATACCGCCGCCAGAGCCCAATCGCCGGCACAACCCGTGCGACGGCAAGGATGGCGGCGGCGGGGCGATCTCCTTCCTCCGCGCGGTCGTGCAGTGGCTGTTGATGGCGGCGGCGGCGGTCTTCGATCCGGATGGCGGCGTCAAATTCACCGAGGTTGTCGATCCGGACTGCTGCGCCATCAGGGATCCCTCTCCGCCGAGGATGCCATGCCTTCTTGTCTGGCAGAGGGATCAGGCTTGACCTCGTGCGTCGTCGAGGTCGATGCCGTGCTTGGCCGGGCCGCTGTCTGCAGCGGTGGTTGTGCCCTTGAGGATGGCAGAGGTGGCATTGGCCCTGGCTATTCAATCTCCTGAGGGCTTTGTGAGGCTGCAGATCATTGGAGCTGTTCTTGGTCTTCGTTCGCGGAGTGCAGTGGACCTGTCGTCGTTTCTTTATTGATTGGCGGCTTGCCCGGCGACGGTGGCCTGATTTCCCTACCATTCTCAGGGGGTTGAGTCATATTGGCGTCGGCAAACGTTTATTTTGTGGCGGCTACAGACATCAATGTTGGTGGCGCTGGGCGGTCAGTTCTCCTCCCATACTATGAGGGATTAGATCATTCCAGTGATCATCGATTCGGCAAACATCGACGGCCGGTGCTAGTGACCATTTCCCCTCCTATACTTTTGGGTGATTGGGTCACAATTGCGCCGCTCCTACGGTGATTGGCATAAATCATCGCGCACGGTGCTGCTCGAGTCGCCTTTGGTGATTGATTTCCCTAATTACTCTTGGGGAGAGTAGGTCACGGCGGCGGTGGCAGACATGAACATTGGTGGCACAATAGCGGAGTTACCTCCCATGTGGATCAGCAGATTGATGAATCTTCGGGTGAGAACCTAAATTCGAGAAGTCGGATGGGCGTCGGTGTTGTCAACAACACATACTCGTTGGAGGCGTCGCCTTGGAGATTCCCCTCACATTGCTCGAAGGATCTTTTGGCCAAGTTTGTCGGGATGCAGTCTCCAACAATAAAGCTGCAGCGAGGAGTTTTTTTTTCTAGTGTTTTTTGTTTCATCAGTGCGGCAATTCTTGCACGGCTGATGATGACCGCTATTCTCGATGATTGTATTTGGCTGTAACTCTCTTTTGAGAGCCAAGGCTGGGTTTGATATAATCATCCCATTATCTAAAAAAAAATCTATTATTCATCAACCTCATCCGTGCAAAATGCATGGGCTGTGAGAGAGAGGCGTCTAGGCATTTACTACAACAGAAATGCTTTCTAGGCATTTGTAGCTGCGCTTTTATAAATGTCAAGACAATAGCACATAAAGCTGTGTTTTAACACAATGTTGAGAACATGTCCATTTGCCACATCATTAGATACATTTGAATATCATTAACTAGATAATCATGCTTGTGACATTCTTCCGACTAAAAATAGCCCTTTGAAGACGTTTCTTAATACTCTAAGGAGAGAACACATAAAAAAAAGTTACGATATTAGACAATGTTGTCTCATCTAAAGACTCTTCTTGAGAATGCTAGAGAGACGTCGAAACTTTTAGAGAGCATGAGTTAAAGATATGCTTATGTGATTGTAGTCATACTTGTGTGTGAGATGAGTTGGTTACATGAGTTAATAAGGAACGATGAGGTCACAAGTTGCATGAATAAACCTTCATAATAGGAAATGGTTCTACAAGATAGGGTCTTTTTTGTAACATTTTGTATAACAACATTTAATATAGATATGGCTATATTAATAGACACATACATAAATCTAACTATGATAAGTGTATATAAGTCTATACATGTATCTAATGTCTTTGAATTGTGTTATATCTGCTAGACAACTTTTGAAATGAATCTCTATATACACTTGACACGGTCCGCATGAAGACGTCTCTGATATATTATGACCCTTTCACATGGTGGTCTGTGTAGCTAGTTCCTGTCCTTTGTGCCACCATGCTCCAGGCGCCCACCATAACCCATGGATGACTAAGCTAATGAAACATTCAACGTGACCATCAACCTTAGCCACATTGTTATTATCTAAAAGTCTAGTAAGCTAGTGGGGAAGCTAAGTAAATGTAAAGGTATGTGCGTGTGCTCCAAATGAATGTGTTACTATTCGATCATCAAGTACCTAAAAACAAAATAAACACAACAATGAGTAAAACCACTCAACAAGTACAATTTGGAATTGAAAGAACAAAAATATCATTATCGAAGATACCTAAAGTGCGGTACCCACTACAATAAAAACCTTTAATAGAGGCACTTTGTTATAGGCACTTTTCTACTTTGCCTCTATTACATTGCAGAGGCATATGTTTGTGACATCTTCAAATATGTCTCAAACCTAGTGAGAGGATCGGTGAAAATTTCGGAAAAAAAGTGTCATGTGGACGATAGAGGCATTTTGAAGAGTGTCCACGCAAACAATATAGAGACATTTTTACGACATCTTAAAAATGTCTATATCTTGTACATGCATTATTAGAGACATCTTGTGACCCTCTAGAGACACTTTGTTGCCGTTAAT
The DNA here is from genome assembly GCA_012490785.1 of Eragrostis nindensis. Classification (NCBI taxonomy): domain Eukaryota; kingdom Viridiplantae; phylum Streptophyta; class Magnoliopsida; order Poales; family Poaceae; genus Eragrostis; species Eragrostis nindensis. The sequence goes on from JAAXCT010002622.1 coordinate 44,902, forward strand.
AAACTACTCATAAGAATACTAATCCAGACATAGACACATTGTGATGTCACGGTGAGTTGGCTAGCAAGGCTCAACAAGTTATTATAGGAGTCCCTAGAAAAAAAAGTTATTATTAGGAGTAGTCCACGAGGTCTTGAGTTCGAGGCTTCGGAACTACAATAATTTTGACAATTTATTTAACAACATAAAATTGCCTCTATGAAATTGTCACGAATTTGGTAGAGACACTTTATAAAGTAGTCTTGAGTTCGAGGCTTCGGAACTACAATAATTTTGACAATTTATTTAACAACATAAAATTGCCTCTATGAAATTGTCACGAATTTGGTAGAGACACTTTATAAAGTAGTCTTGAGTTCGAGGCTTCGGAACTACAATAATTTTGACAATTTATTTAAAAACATAAAATTGCCTCTATGGAATTGTCACAAATTTGGTAGAGACACTTTATAAAGTGCCATTATATTCCTAGAGTCAATGCATGGCAAGACAATTTTAAAATGCCTTTACTGTAGTAAAAACATGCCTCTACAAGCTATTTCTCTTGTAGTGACCATAGGAAACATCTTCTTTTCTTGAGTCAATAATGAAACAGTAGTTTCCTTAAACCAAGTAAGTGGAGCCAACACTTATTCACAGGAACCAAAATATAAAAACCAAATCAAACAAGTGTTGTTTATTCAAACCCCTAGCATGAACAAGAATAAACATAGAAAATTTTGAAGGAACGACCATTTGAAATAAAAAATATCGAATGAGCAATTCAAAGAGAGCAAAACAGAATCGAAACTATATCTACATGACCAGAAAGTTTGTCGTTGCACTTGCCTTAATTAACCTCTGGAAGAAGTTAAGGCACTCTCTCAATAGTGTGGAACTTTTAAAAGTTGAGGAACCAAACTACAATTAGAACGTATCTATTCTCTTCTACTTAATAAGGCTGTCCGAGGTCGTTGTATTTTCGTTGTTCGGTCTGCTGGTTTTGGTCTTCTTCATGACATGTTCGTGGTTTATGTCTTATACATAATCGAAACGATCAAGGAATCTAAGATGGCTCTGGCCTCTGTGATTTTCTAGCTTTCATCCCTTTCCAAAAAAAAAACTCCCCATCGCCCCTTTTCGAAAAGAAAATCTCTACCTCCCCGCACCATACTTCCCCTGGATGGAGGATCCTAACGACGGGGCAGGATATATATTTTGCCAGTGAAAGAATGGTACACAATTGCGAATCTGTTTTGCTTATCCAATGGCCTTGTTGCTCTTTATTCTCCCTGGTTTGCGAGCTCAAGCTGGCGGTAATGGCATCGGTTTCATGCTTCGTCTCGAGGCAAGGTTGAAGGCAAAACCTGGTGCATTCCATTAAGCATTTCAGAAAATATTTTGTGATGTGTATACATCAAAGAAGGAAGTGACGTTGTGGTTTGTTAGCTGGTTCGCATTAGTGAGGGTTTGGATTCGACTTTCCCCCGCCCTTCTATTTTCGTTGAAACGTTTTGCAGGCAGGCCTTCGGTTGAGTGGGTCTGGCCTTCTTATTTGTCCCGCAAGTACCAGCACCAGAAAAATTAGGCTCGGGATGTTGTGAAAAAGATTTTCCTGCAACTGCAAACTGTGGTGAACATGGGGCATGTGACGATGATCTAATCTCTAATGCGAAGCATGCATTTTTTAAGTCACGGCTTATTAGCTTGCTTGAAGATGAAGTAATCAGTGGCGGAGGATTTAAAGTTTGGCAAAAAGTTTGAACGGATTATTCTAGCCTAAAAGTTGCGCTAAAAATATTGAAGACAATCGCATAATAGATCCAAACTTGAAATTGAGCACATAGAAGCAGTGCGCTAATTGCTCAACGAAATGATTTGTAAAATATAACAACTTTTGATCTTTCATGCTTTGAAATGAGTAATGATCATTAACTTGCAAGAAGAATTCCCTTTCAATGAGTGAGCTGGTTTTTTAGGATGAGTATGTGTTCCTGATTTTTTTTTTCAAGCATATAGGTAATATACGCTATATAAACAAAACTATATGTCAAAAAATAATGGGTATTCAACTGAATACCCTTGAACCAAGGTAGGCCCGCCCCTGGAAATAATACATTTTTCTAAACTGAGACAGACAGGGCGTATGTATGCATGTGGTTCTGGCCGGAGTGACGCGGTCTGTCAATCATGGTTCTGGCCGGAGTGACGCGGTCTGTCAATCATGGTTCTGTTTCACATTAACATTGAGGGGAATACACAATCTCATTTTCGCATTCTTATGGTAGCAAGCTTTGTATCAAAATGTATCCAAGAGCAATAATGCATAGGTAACGGAATATTAATTTTTTTTATTGACGTAGCAATGATATAGAAAATTATGCTCTCGTATGCATTTTTATTCTTCCATCAGGATTGCGATTTATCGATTATAGTTGCTAGTTTATTGCACACAACTATGCGTACGTTCTCTTCTTCCTCTTTTGTATATCACATCATTGTGACATGCTTCGCATTAACATTGTACAGCAAAAGCTAATGGCGGAGGTAGCATTCGTTGCCATCACAAAGATCGCTTCTGTCCTGGGACAGAAGGTCTGGGAAGAAGTAAAAACCATGCATGAAAAGGCTGCGGCGCTGCCGGATAATCTTGACAACATAAAGAAAGATTTGGGTATGATGAGCGGTGTAATACAAGATTTGGACTCCACAGAACTAGACAAAAAAGCTGTCATGGAATGGATTGGCGAGCTGCGGACGGTGTCCTTCAGAGTTGAGGATGTAATGGACAAATGCTCGTACCACTCTGCTGAGCTGCAAGAAGAAAGCTCATTCACAAAGTTCTTTAAAAAACCATACTATACCAAGGTTTTCAGTGATGTTGCTGATGAGGTAGAGAAAGTAAGGAAAGAGATAGAGAAAGTTAAAGAACTGCGAAAAGCCTGGCTATCAATTGATCAAGCTGCTCCAAAAAGTACTGTTCCTTTTGATCGACGGGGATCTCAAGGTTTCTTTCCGGTCCTTGTTCAAGATGAAGATCTGGTTGGGATTCAGGACTACCGGAGTAACTTGATCAAATGGCTCGACTGCATTGATCAAAAAGAACCGGACAGCTCTGAGCCGGCTCAGAAGAAACCGAGGACAGCACTGAGCCGGGTCAAAAAGAAGCAGACAACAGTGAGCCGGGTCAGAACGAACCGGAGAGCACTGAGCCGGGTCAGAAAGAACCGGACAGCACTGAGCCGCGTCCAAAAGAACCGGACAGCACTGTGCGAGTTCACAAAAAAATGGAGAAAACTGTGATAACAGTGTCAGGTATGGGCGGATTAGGAAAGTCCACCCTGGTTGCCAATGTGTACGACCGGGTGAAGGGTCAGTTCGGAGTTAGTGCATGGATCTGTGTTTCACAGACCTACACACTGGACGCTTTGCTAAAGGAACTACTATGGAAGATTGGGTACACTGAAAAGCCATTGTCAGCTAGCATGGACCAAATGGACACCTTTGTGCTGAAGCAAGAAATAAGGTCGAGGCTCAAGGGCAGCAAGAAATATTTGATAGTCTTGGATGATGTCTGGGACAAAGATGTGTATGAAAAACTGCAAGATGTCTTCAATAGCCTCGAATCAAGTCGTGTTATCATCACGACACGGAGAGATGATGTCGCGTCTGTAGCATCCTTGGGACATCACCTTCAGCTCCAGCCTTTGAAGAAAGATGATGCACGCCGCTTGTTCTGTGCAAGGGCCTTTAGTAACACAGTGGACAGGAAGTGCCCAGCTGAGCTTGAGGAAGTGGTTGACCACATAGTAGAAAGGTGCAAAGGCCTGCCACTAGCAATTGTCTCAATGGGGAGCCTCATGTCATCGAAGCCACAGTCAGAGCATGCCTGGAACCAAGTGTACAAGCAGTTCCGGACTGAGCTATCGAAAACAGATGATGTCCAGGCAATTCTGAAGTTAAGCTACAACAACCTACCAGGAAACCTTAGAAACTGCTTCCTGTACTGCAGCCTGTTTCCTGAAGATTACACCATATTACGGGAGAGCCTTGTCAGGCAGTGGGTTGCCGAAGGCTTTGCAGTGAGACATGAAGACAACACAGCAGAGGATGTGGCCGAGTTAAATCTCATGGAACTCATCACCAGGAACATGCTGCAGGTAGTGGACTACGATGAGCTTGGCAGGGTCAGCACCTGTAAGATGCATGACATTGTCCGTGATCTGGCTCTTTCTACTGCTAAAAAGGAGAAATTTGGTGCAGCAGATCATCGTGGTGCAATGTTACTTATGGAGAAGGATGTCCGTCGCATGTCATCATATGGATGGAGAGATAGTGATTCTAAGACAGAAGGTTTCCCATGCCTCCGCACCCTAATGTCATTTCAGGCCGAAACATCTACAACTCAAATGTTAGACTCAATTTTTTCTACTTCCTGCTACCTTACTGTTCTCGAGCTACAAGATTCTGCAATCACAGAAGTGCCAGCATCTATTCAGAACCTGTTTAATCTGCATTACCTTGGCTTGCGGCGCACGAAGGTCAAGTCACTGCCAGAATGTATTGAGAAGTTGTCAAACCTACAAACCCTGGACATCAAGCAAACAAAAATAGAAAAGCTACCCCGAGGCATAGCTAAGATCAAGAAGCTGAGGCATCTTTTAGCAGACAGAGTCGTCGACGACAGGCAGAGAAGTTTTCAGTACTTCATCGGGGTACCCGCACCCAAGGATCTCTCAAACTTGGTGGAACTGCAGACACTAGAGACTGTGGAAGCCAGTGAGCACCTTGCAGAGCAACTTGCAAAAATGAACTGGCTACAAAGCCTGTGGATTGCCAACGTAAATGCTGCACATTCTGCTAAGCTTTTTGCTAGCCTGAAGAAGATGCCACTTCTCTCCAGCTTGCTTCTCAACGCAAGTGATGAGGAGCAGGCCCTTTGCTTGGAAGCTCTCGACCCAGCAGAGTCAAGAAAGCTCCACAGGTTGATTATCCGTGGTCGTTGGGCAGTTGGGACACTGCAGTGCCCAATATTTCACAGCCATGGGAAAAACCTCAAGTATCTAGCTCTTAGCTGGTCTGGTCTTACGGACGACCCACTGCGACTGCTTGCACAACATGTGCCAAACCTAGTTTTTCTGAGCCTTAATAGGGCGAGCAGTGTAGAGACCTTAGAGGTTTCTGAAGGGTGCTTCCCAAAGCTGAAGACGCTTGTATTGAAGAACCTGCTCAATGTCAACCAGATTACGATTCAAAATGGTGGTCTACAAAGTATCCAAGGTTTATATGTTGTGTCACTTCCCAGTCTGGACAAGATTCCTCAAAACATCGAAACACTTACCTCACTGAAGAAGCTATGGCTATTGAATCTGCACGGGGACTTCAATGCTCGGTGGTACATGAATGGGATGCCCGCGAAGATGGCTTATGTTCAAGAAGTCAAAGTCAAGTAACATTTTTCGACAACAAGATTCTACTACATTATGCATCTTCAACAGCACTGCAGCATGCATCTATCGCTTGCTTTCCAATTGTTCTTCCCTGTGGATTGTGTCAGTCTTGCAGGTTTATATCATTCTATTTCAATAAGTCCTTGAAACACTCACCAGGTTTACTTGTATGTCTTATTTCATCGGTATCTATCTCTTGTGATAAGAACTGTATTTCCTAAAAGATTGTTGTTAAGAACTGTATTCAAAACAATGTCTGTATTCATCTAGAACTATCCAGTGCGTATTAAATTGTCATCGTATGATTTTTTTTTCTAAAGTACTTGTGCTGAAATGTAATGGTAATACGAATTTGTTACAATTTCCCATTAGATTAAAAGCTTCTTTGTTATTCATATTCGGTGTTGAATCTGATCAAATTGGGCAAACTAAATTAATATGTGATTAACCCTAGTACATTTTTGTTGAAAGGATAATCGAGGTAACATTAACACTTCGGTACAATACATTGGATCCTGATTTCCTGAGTATACAACTGAATTGAAGCATATCTGGGACACTGCAGTGCCCCATAGTTCATAGCCACGGGTAAAAGCTCAAGTATCTAGCGCTAAGTTGGTCTGGTCTCTAATGGAAGACCCACAGCGACAGCTACTAGTACCTTGAGAAGCACTAAACCATCGTAATCGAGTTGTGTTGTGGGCTTGTGGCCTCCAGTCGATGGTAGCAGGAAGAGCATGCCAGTTGGAAATCCCTTCCACTAGTCTCGCAAAAAAAAAAAAGAAGGAGATCCCTTCCACTAAACTGAAGGTAGAGATTAGACAAAGGCAGTAATTGAAGCACGGCCAGCCGACCAGAAAGAACATGTTCCCTGAAGATTCCACAAAAGCGGCTGTGTTCTACCCCATCCACCCTCTTTTGGAACTTCCTTGGCCAGCGCAGCATACCCTCTGATTGAAACCATTGCTACCAATCTGCAGCAATCTGGGTGGAGTTGAAGCCGGGAGCTAGAGAGTGGAGCATCAGGGCAGCTCGGAGGAGATCAGCGACGGAACAGAGGCTGTGTGGATAATGAAGCAATCCAACAGAGGCTGAGCAGAGAGCAATGCGGTGGCGGATCAGGAGAGCACTGCACGAGGCAGGCTCGTCAACAAACTGGCAGGTTGGCAGCGAAGGAGCGCCCCTTACATCTTATAAAATCTGAGCTTTGTCAATCGTCAGTGTCTCCTCGACGACAACAGGGAGGAGCAAGATACTCTGTTTCTGTCGTGCAGTCTCTTACTCTGTTTTCACCTCACTTTGATCTCCGCTCTCCAGCATATACTAGTTTACGTACATGATCCACATTTCTAGGTTCAAACATTTGGCAATTTACGTACCTGATTTTGATTGTTCACACACACACACACACACGACCTAGCATGTCAGGACTTAAATTAGTCAATTTACACAGAACAAGATAGTTTACAAAGATGTCAACTGATCTTAATTGTAGAAGAAAAAAAGTCTTTTTCTTCTGGGATTAACCTTGATTTCCTAGAAAGATTAGGCCACGGTTTTAGAAAAGATCCAATCATACATCTTCCTATCACTAATCTAGGAAAAATAAATAATAGTTTAGGGTTTCCTGATCGTTTGAGGTGCCTAGTGAGCTAAATATCGTTCATTGCCGGCAAGGTTATCCATGCACTGCTATCATTCATTAACCTTGATCTAATTACGCAAGCGGATGCCATCAACACATATTAAACGAACTCAACATCGGCGTCAAAAGAGAAGCTAATTAGTGTAGGGAAAAGACCCCGACGCTAAGCTTTAAAAACATGCTAAGCTTTAAAAATTCAGAAAAAAAATCACAAATATGGATAAAACTTGCATACAATTTCATGTCCAAACTCAATTTTGTATGGAAGATACAAAAATGAGAAATCGTGAAACAATCTGTAAAAAACTAGCCGAAACCCCGCGCGTTGCCGCGGTTATTATCACAACATTGTGAATCGTTCACTTTTGTATGAACACATTGTCCTCATGACAATTTTAACTATGCATAAGAAATATGAGTAAGAAAAAACTTGAATAAGAATACAATTAATTCAAGTATTCATCACAAATATGAGTAAGAAAGGCTTGAAAGAGAATAGCGTCCAATATATAATGAGAACAATATAGCACCAAGTCGTCAAACATCAAGCATGAAGTTGGATACAATGTGATAGTAGCTATAGAATACACTGTTCTCATATATATAGCCACAATGTTTCCACAAATACATTATCTTTTCAATGGTTCGACATGTTGAGAATCAAGATTGTTGCTATAGAATCTTCAGTTTGCTATGTCCGGGTGCGTTACCACGGTTCCTATAGAATGCTTGGAGAAAATTCATATACTAACTAAGATAAAACTGATAATACAATGAAATATATAGTGCAACTGCTTACATCACAACCACACAAGCAATTCAATGCATCTGAATTTCCATTCAAAGATTTTATGTCACATAGCTATGGTCTGAGAATAACACCTCAACCAAATCAGCTAGTATTTCAATTTTTGTGGAATAAATTATTCATATTCGGCACATGGGACAAATATATTTTAAACTTTGAGGAACCATATGTAATTTACAGTTATTTGTTCAACTATCATGGCATAGGCACCCTGTTACAGCAAAGCATAAAAAGCATTTCCTCTTTTGAAACATTCAAACAGTTATCTAACCCTAGTAAAGTTGTGAAAAATGATTTGTTTAATTCTCATGCAAATGCGTAGTGAATGATTTTGTTCACTTTCTCACTGTTCCACCATAAAGCACCAAAAAATCAAAGTATGTCAACAAAATAATTACACATTGCAATTTGCAAGTTCAGACATAGCTATGAGAAGCACGTACGCTTGGTTGGTCTCAATTTAAGGAAATGATTTAGGGGAATAAGTAAGAGAGAACTCACCTTACTGAACCATTTGGCTTGCAAGTGCGACTAAATCAGCATGCCAGGAATCAGCGTGCGATCAATTGGTGAGTTGTAGTAGACATATATTAGCGGTAATCTAGCTGTGCACAAATGGCCAAATTGAAGAATTACAAACGTGATTCTCTCAGCAGCACAAATGGTCCATCTTTTGCCGTGCAAGCCGTGCGGCTGCCTCAAATAAGTCCGAACTGGAAACTGAGAAATGAATAGAACGTACCTATCCTGCGGGCAGCAAGAAGCCGGGAGGAGGACGGCATGGAGAGAGTTCGCGGCGAGGCGTCGCGTGGCTGGATAAGCCGGCTTCGGAACGGACAGACGACGTTTTCGCCGAAAAAAAAAAAACCGAGGTGCCCGGATCGAGAGGGCAGGGCAGGGATGAAATGCAGGATCAGGAGTGTTGGAAATAAACATGCCATGGTGCGTTCATGGCGTGTGTGTGTGTGTACGAATCAGTTCGTGTTCAGTGTAGATACGGTGCGTGCTGTGAGTTTGTTCCGCCGCCGCCGTTGTTCAGTCGAGTCCAGGCAGGGAGTGCGCAAGTTTGTTGCGCGCTGGCTGCCGTGTTTGGTTGAGTCGTAGGATAGGAGGAGGAGTGGTGTTCGTGGTGCCTGGTCTTGCGGAGGAAGCCGCCATGTTCGGCTCGAGCAACGGCTCAACGATCATGGCTGTGCGCGCACTCTGCGGATCGTGGCGGAACGGCCGGCATTGTGTGTCCCCGGCCTACAAGAGGCCCCTGTACTCCTCCTCTCCATTCTGCCCAGTCCAGAGAAATAATACAAGCCAAGATACAGGAGCTATCGGCTCCACGGCGTTCGTCGCTGGTAAACCACTTTTCATCTTCTTCCTCGGTTCGTACGAATGCAGGAAGGTCCGGTGATTCACGTATGGCTTCGTCCACTTGTAGCTTAATGAGTCCGCGTGACTGACTGGTGATCCTAGTACTTTCCTGGACCCAGATGTTGGTGCAAGAACTGAGGTCGGCTACAAGTCAACCTTGGAAACAAGGGCCGCGCCGCCTCTTCTTCATCGAGTCGCCCCCTCTTCACTGTTCACTGGTTCGGCATCTGTAGCTTTGCTTGGTTGCCGCGCAGGCCTCGGCCGCACACCGCGTTTGTCTGTCGTTTTACTCATTTTCCTTGTCGATTAGCTTGTGGCGGGCGTCAGCGCCACAGCTGCGGCGGCGCCGTAGTTGCGGCGTGGCAGACGATGGCGCGGAAGCAAACCCGCCCAAGTATACTCCCTCCGGTTTTAAATTATTGACGTTTGACTATTTTTTTAGTTACGTTTGACCATTCGTCTCGTATTTTGAAATTTAGAGCGCTTCCATGCACTAGCCAATCACGGAGCATGCACTCGATCGGTTGGCATTCAGCCAACTACCTTATTTCAATGACTGGTGGGCCGAACTCGGTTGGCGGTCCCACAGGCAAGTGAGTTTATGATTCCGGAAGGCGAGTACATCTGCGTCAATCCGAATATCTCTCAATCTGGACAGTTCCACCACTTGCCTTCATCGCCGCTTTCATGGATCCGGCTAGTGGGCCTACACCGCCGCTTTCATGTTGTCATTCCTCCCCTAGTGGGCTGCTCTGCGACATTCTGTCCCAGGCTGGTTGCAATGGGCTCTCCGGATCCAGCTTGACGGTCTCGTCTACAGTACGGGCTCTCAGATCCAGCCCACGGAGCGCCGTGAAGGATGCCACGTGGCCTTACTCGCGGGCACAAGAAATCAGTGGCAAAAATGGTGACCATGGGCCCAGAGCACCCGACATGTGGGGTCAAAGACGTCGGCTCCAGGAGCGTTTTTCTGTGCACTACTTACGTGGCATTTTACGCGGTCAAGCGAAATTATTGACGAAAACTGTTTGGTCGCGGGCCCCATGTTACATGACAGTTGGGCCCGCGTGTTTCTTGACGGTGCGCCACATGCCATGACGTGCGGGCAAACGAAATCAGTGATGAAATTACTTGACCGTGGGCCCCATGGTGCTTGTGGGCCCAAGAGGCTTCATGGTGCGCCGCATGGCACCACACACGGGCGAACGAAGAAATCAGTGACAAAAATTACCTGACCGTGAGCCCCACGTGCATGACATGTGGGCCCGCTTTGTTGTTTGCGGTGCGCCAACGTGGCACAACGCGCGGGCAAAAGAAATCAACGACAAAAAATATACTTTGTCGTGGGACCCACAGCCTCTGACCTGTGGGCCCCATGTGGCTCTGTAGTGCGTCGCGTGGCATTGTACGCGGACGCGGTCAAACGAAATTTGTAACGAAAATGGTTTGATCGTTGGCCCCAGGAAGCCTGACATATGGGGACCGTCTTGCTGACTGGGATGCCACGTAGGACAGAAACGCCCATGGGGTGAGGTTCATGACGGAAATCGTGGGATCTCGTTGGTCGCCGTACTCGAAACGGGGTTTAAGTGACGAATCGGCTGCCCAAAACAGTCAACAGACGGCACCGATGATCCTGTGCACCGATTTATACGATTTTTCGTCACAAATATGGCTTGTTAGTGACGAACCACAAAAATCATCAAAAAGTTAGCCAGAAACGGGAGAAACTGCCAAAATAGTGACAGATCTACAGTGATTTCGTCATAAATCAGCCGATCTGTACTAGTGACATGTCGCCTTAAAATTTGCAACTATATATATATATATATATATATATATATATGTTAAAATTGAAAAGAGTTTCATGTCAATTTCAACAAGTTTCATGTCAATTCCAACTCAATTTTAAAAAGTATCAAGTCGTTAAAAAAATTAAGTTTGTTTCAAGAAGTTTGATTAAAGAAATTTTAACTCAATTCAAAAGATTTCAAGCCAGTTTTAAAAAATTCCAACTCAGTTTTAACAAGTTTCAACTCGATCTCAAAAGCATTCAACTCAAGATCAAAAAGTTTCAACTCACATCCAAAAGATTCCAACCCTAGGGTTTGGGCACCTCCTTCTAGCGGTGGCGCGCGGCTCTGATCGATGGATGCTCTATCGGTAGCGTGAGCTCCTCCTCCAGCCCTAGCGCACCAGTGGAGACCTTTAATCATGGCGCACGCCCACGGCGCCACAAGAGATGGCGTGTGGGTGGTTCTGGAGGCGCGAGGGTGGCGCATGATGTCGTTGGAGTTTGCAGAAGGTGCGGGAGGCTGGTGGTGGAGAAAACGGGTGGCACGAGAGTCGGAGGAGCGCTCTAGATCAGGGAAGAAGAAGTGATGAATGTGGATCCTATAAGGAATGGAAGAGTGTGAAATAGGAAAACGGATGACCGGCCGCAGTTCATCTGGAGAGAAAAAGGAAGGCAACACTCGCTCAAGAGCTTCAGATGCACAGCAAGAATTTCGGCCCGCAGGGGGCCATGCCAAACATTGGAGCAAATTTTTTCTTTTTATCCTGCATGCTTAGTTTGTGCAATCACTCTGGTTTGACATCACCCCCCCCCCCCCCCCCCCCCACTCCCTATAGGTAGCACGTCCGACACTTAATGTTCGATAGAACGGCCCATAGAGCCCAATAGCCCATCAAATTTGGCCCACTTAAAGCAACTTAGTTTACCGACTAACCGTCAACATTTTCAAACAACAGTTTAATATTTTCGTAAGCCTATGTCAACATTTTAAACAACAGAGTCAACATTTTCGTCAAAAATGTTGACATAACACTAAAAAATGTTGATACAGTGAAAACAAAATGTTGACATGATACATTCAAAATGTTAACGAAAAATTTGAATTTCAAAAAATTTCAAAAAATATTCATATTGGATCTCATTTTGTAGCATTAATTCTAAACAACATTATGCTTCAACGGATTCGAAAACGGACTTACGGTTTGGGAGAAAAATGCGTTTGAATTTGAAAACTGGTTCTTTTTCTCCTCCCTCCCACCCGCCCCAATAGGAAGGCGACACGTGTCAGTTTCTGGTTCCTCCACTCTTTACCAGATTGAATCTCACGCGTTCATCTAGTTTCGCACGGATCTCAAACACTGACATATCAAAGGTTAAACATAGCCCGCTCTACGTATAGGATCCACGCCCCCCCCCCCCCCCCCTCCCCTCCCAAAAAAAACTTAGTTTGTTGCAAAAGCCCACCAACATGTGTGGCCTGGCCCGGATTCCCCCTTGACGCACGTGGTCTGCTTTGCTGGACCATTTCTGTGCCGACGTGGGCTCCTTGCTCGCCAACTCGGCCGAGTCGGATTCGGTCCAGCATGCATGGCCAGCCTGTTTGGCATGCGCATCATGAGGCAGCAATGTATCACTGTGTAAAATTTCAAATTGTAATGTATTTCGTGGAGTGAGATAGGAAAGCTGAAAAATCACTTTTCTCTTGTTTATTGTGCTGCAGCTACAAAATCGCACTCTTGGTGTATGCCACAGATAAATATGAGAGTTAGAGTGCCTTGTGCCTAACAACCACTTAGTCATAATGTCCACTGGCCAATTATAACAAATTTAGTGTGAAATAGCGAAAGCCAACAAAGTTTAGTGTCCTGTGGCCAATTTCGCCTAAAATAAAGTCCATGGTGGCGTGTATTAGCAATGCGAGTACCAGAAGAAAGCAATTCAATCTATCTTCATTCGTGTTGCTCCATCAGAAGGAAAAATGGAAAAGAAAGAGAGGGAACAATGGAGGTGGGCAGGCAGGACCCCAGGAGGGTAAGCTGCAAACGTAGATATACATCCAGAACCATCTTTGCTTCGCCATTGCAATTGACGCCTGGGTGGATTCGGAAGATATATTTCGGTGAAGATTCGACATGATTCAGTCTATGGTCGACAGGCGAACCAACGCAGCGACGAACAAAGGGCAGGCACCGAGCACAAGCATCGACTTCATCCACACGAAGAGCAGCCAGAGTCCGACCAATTGCATAGCATCCCCATGGCCGCGGCCGACGAATCTCGAGAGCCCGAGCCAGATTGCTGCTACGGCTCCATCCTCTCAGCACGCGACAGACGGACAAGCTCGGCAGTAGTGGCGGCCTCGCCGTGCCGCTGTCAGTTTAACAATCGGCCGCGAACCACTTCTGCTCGTCGTCTTCGGCACTGGCCGAGCCAGGCCCACAACTGGGGTGGGCCAAAATACTATTGGGCCAACAGAGCTGGGCCGGGAAAGGGAAAAATTCAAAATGTTGAGGCTTCGATTGTGAATAGCTAAATAATGAGAAACATTTAGCTCAAAAAAAGTTCCCCCGAAAAAAATTTAGCTCAAAAAAAGAGAAACATTAATTACTAACCCTTTTTATTTAAAATATATTATTTTTATAAATATTGCAGGTCAAATTTGAAACAGTTGACTTTGATCAAACCATCAATCCCTTGTATTTAGAGATGGAGGGAGTATCCTAGAGTAAACCTCGCCCTACTATGCATGAAAATATGTAAATAGACACAGAACAAAATAAGCTCACATCTCTTATCTTCCCAATGCGGTGGCATTCCTAGCAGGGGAACGCATCCACGTCATTTGTAATTCTCTCAGCCGTTGGATTCTAGAATGAGTTTATCTAAAGCGTTCGATCCTCTTACAACGTGCCGTAAAAAGTCGCTGGTAACTCGAGCGGCTTCCGGACCCTTCTTCAAGCTCCAGATTGACGATGCCAGAAGTTCAAAAAAAAAAAAAGATTGACGATGCCAGCCCCTCCGTTGTGCCGCCCCCTTGCCACGCTCGCCCGTCACCGCGGAGCACGGCCACTCCGACTTGTCCAGGCTCGCCGCCGCTCTGGCCTAGTAGCTGAGGCAAGCCATCCCCACATTGGATTCAGGTGCGTTGCCGCCAGCCCAGAGCTGGGTCTCTTGTTTCAACCTTGAGCTGTATGAGCATTGATGTCCCATGGGCCATGGCATGAAGATTTACAAAAGAATTAGAAAGAAGTGAAGCACCCTCAAACGTGGATCACAGGCGCAAGAATACTTTAGGCCAATAACACTACTGGTACCCATATGTTCATGCAGATGCAGATAAGCTGTTCGACTGAATGTTTTAGAGGCGTTTCAGCCCTGCTACATGTTTGTGCGTATACGTTTTTCAATCTCTGTCCCTGTCCGAAGGTTGCATCTATTTTTCACAGTCATTTGTCTTGTACTTCTGGTATGCTCAAATGACAGACAGCTGTTATTGATTTTTCATAGCACGAGGGTGCTCTGATTTTGAACCTGAACTTCTCATGAGAAAGAAAAAAGTTAAGGCTTTGACTTTAATATAACGAGAAATATCTAGAATCCAACCACTTGTTCCTTGACATTATTTAACTACAAACTGCATAAGTAATCCGACATATTCAGAGATAAAAATTAAAGAAAAATTATCTGGAAGTGCAATATTGCAGCTAACATTTTTTTACTCACTGCCACATGAGTTGTTTGCAGTCGCGGTGGTAACACCGGTAAGAGCTTCAGATTAGGGTCTATAAGACTGTAGACTAATTCACCTCAGGTGGATACCAGTCATGCTGCAGCAAAGCATAGCTGTGTTGTCGCTTGTCTAGATTTCAGAATACTTTGACGCAAATTATGGCAAACTGCAGTTTACTAATGTAATCTTTTCAGGAAAAAATTATTTAACTCCAATGATCCTATTGTGTACTAGTGTCTGAATATTGCACTGGAAGAAACACATTTGAAGCTGAAATACCCTGATTCCTGCTACTAAAATGATCCTATTGTGTACCAGTGTCTAAATATTGCACTGTAATTTACAGGAGTTAGAATTATAGAACGGTGACTTTTAATCTCAACTCATTGGGGTTATGAACTCCGGACGTTTTGAATTTTTTTTATATTCACATAAATAGATTCATTGTTGCGATGCTAGATTGAGCTTTTCAAGATGGTTTGGAGTCTTATTTGAGTGTAAAATTTTTGCCACAGCTGAACAGTGTACTCCACCAGCACTCAAATTGTTGTCGTTAAGTTAGTAATTCCATTTTTGTAACCAGAATTATTGTTCTACAACAAAAATTTAAGGACAAAGAGAGTAATAGATATTTTGATATTGCTAATTTCAGCTATTTCATATTTTTTTACCTGATACAGCTATCTGACACAATCCAACTCCATTTGTGTTTGCGTTCATGTTACTTGAGAATAACTTTTATTTTGTGCCATTGAGCCCCTTATTATTTTGGAAGTGATTTCAGGATAACAGTTTTATTTTAGTTATTACTTGTAACAATGATTTTCTGACAATTGAATGTTGACACCCAGTCTTTGTAATTATTATAAAAATCACACCTTTTCAATATCAACTTCAAAATTAGTCACACTTTTTGGAAGATACATACTTAGTGTGTTGAAATGCCAAAATATCACATTCAGTTGGCAGAAATATTTGTGTTACGTCACAAAGTATTGGGTTGTGTTGGTTTTAGACAGTAAGAACAAACTGAATTGGTGCACTTTTCATTTCCAGGCTTCAGTGGACCGAACTGAATCCGATACAATAGAACAACATGCTCCAAACATATCACTATTTTCATGCGGGCCAACAGGCGCGGCAAGGCCGCGGCATCTTTTCTAGTATATGACTACTAGTGCTGGAGGTAGACGTCGATCTCAACGACGCCGCCGCGTGCGAGGTCGTAGTCGTAGTTCCTGGTGAGCATGTACCCGCGCGCGAACCGGAAGCGTCCCATACCGCCGATGACCACCGACTCCCTCACCTTGGCGTCCATGTCGATGCGCCCGTTCGCCGTGACTGAGCTGCCGCGGTGCTCGCCGGCGTCCAGGACCAGGTGCAGCGTCAGGTGCGACACGACGCCGCCCTCCGACACGCGCACCGCGAACCCCTGCGCCGTGCCCACGCGCGGGCTGTCGCCGCGGGGGCCCCTCCGTCAGCGCGTTGTTCAGCGCCACGATGTCGCCGAACTGGCGCGGAGACCTCATCGTCAGCACCGACGGTGGCGCCGTGGCGTTTTCGTCGTCGTGGCAGGAGGGACCGCCCGGAGACGACGCGCGCCGCGGTCGGGCGCGGGCCGGTGTAGTCGTCGTGCATGAAGAAGTGGAGGTGCGTGGTGGTGGTGGCGGCGGCGGCGGCGGTGGCGGCTCGGTTTCCGTAGCGCGGTGGAGGTAGACCGCGGCGAGGAGAAAGGCTGCACCGAGGAGGAGGAGGAGATGGAGGCCATAACCGTGAGCTTCGCTTAGGCGACTATGGCTGCTTAAACTGTGCGTGTGTGTGTGGTTGCTCGCGCGCTCTCACTCTGGACTCGATCGATATGTGCTAGCTTCGTATATAATGCACTAGCAGGAGCAGGATGTATGGATCCATAATTCACCACTTCATTAAATAATATTTCATCTTCGAGATCCTGTTTGGAAAAGCGTATCGGATCGCAGTTCACAGGACCAGATGTTTTGCGGTCCAGATCCACTACCAGTATATAATGACTTATAGACTCAACCGCCACATGCACATCACATAATAATTGTTCTTCGATATATATCCAGTATTTGTTTTCTGACACGGATATCCAGTTTCCTCTTTAAAAAACAGGTAACAGTTCACTGGACGAGCTGTTTGCGTTCAGTTAGCTCACACGTCTACCACTTAGATCCGTCGCAAAAAAAAAAATGTCTACCACTTAGTCCACACAATTCCCACATACATCGCTCTCGTGTTGCCGCCCTGGTTCAACTGTTTATGCCACAGTTTCCTAGATATGTAGCGAATTTTCTACATCTTGATGTCCTTACAACTTCAGTTTCATTCTCCCACTCTTTGGCAGGCTAGCTCTCACACTACGGGAAAACGTCTCTTTGCCGTGCGCCTTCAAGTTTGCCGAGAGTATTATGTCGGGCGCTCGGCAAAGATGGTGTTTGCCGAGAGCCCCAACAATTACTCTCGGCAAACACGAAGCGCTCGGCGAACACGACGTTTGCCGAGAGCCAGCAGGCACGACACTCGGCAAACGGTATACTTTGCCGAGGGCCACGCCACGGCCGCCGGCAAAGATACCAAAGCTCTCGGCACAAATAATACGCTCGGCAAAGAAGGGCACATGCATGCATGTGTAACGGACTCGACAAATGGGAGCGGGTCCGTCAACATTTTGCCGACGGTCCGTTACAGACACTCGGCAACGTGGAGTCTTTGCCGAGTGTAACAACCAACACTCGGCAACGATCGTACTTTGCCGAGTGCACACTTCTGGCTCTCGGCAAAATAATTATTTTTTTTTTTCGTTTTTTGCCCCTAATTTTTTTTACCTTCCTTGTATGTATGCAAGGTACTTCATGTTAAAATTTGGTATTTTTCTCGAATCATTGGCTATATTTAACTAATTTCTTTCATTTAATGTATTTATTGAAGGTGAGTCAAATTTGAACTGCAAGTGATTAAAATTGGTATGTATGCAAGTGATTGATATTCATGTTTGTGATTCCAATATGAGGCCGTAATCATTGAAACGAGTGGAAAAATCGCGAATGTTGCACATAAAATATAAGCGCGCACATTGGGTGAAATAGTATTTAATATTATAAAATGCAGAGGAAGTCGGAAAATTACGAGACTCGCCTGGTTTCGTGAAATCATACGTGAAGGTCATGGTAAATCGTTAGTAGAAAAAGTTTCGCAAAAGTTCGTACGTACATTGTTTACAAACGGAGCTTCTCCGAAGAAGATCCGTAGAGTTTATAAGTGTTCACTTAGGTTTCAAATCAAAATGACGGTCACATATGGTTTCGGCTGTAAATCTTTTTTTGTAGGCAATAGAACTTATGAAATGGGCGACTACAAAGTTTGGTGAATTTTTGAATTTGTTTGATATTTTTAAAAAAAATTGAACTTAAGATCTTAAATGTTTGCGAGCGCTGTCGGCGCAGCACTCAGCAAAACATATATTTGCCGTGTGTTGGGCTCGGCTCTCGGCAAACCATAGTTTGCCGTGTGCTCCACAGTTTTGCCGAGAGCTGTGGATCGGGCACTCGGCAAACGTTTTGAATAATAGCCGCGCGGCCTGGCTTCTTCTTCCCTTATCCATTTCTTCCACCGCGCCGCGCCGCCTCTCCGATCCACCGCGCCGCCGCTTCGATCTACAGCGCCACCGCCTCCGCCCTTGGCCCCGGCCCCGCGTCGCTTCCCGTCTCCGCCCGCGGCCCTCCCGCAGCTCCGGCCCCGCCCGCGTCCCCGTCCCTGCCCCGGGCCACCAGCCGCTGCCCCGTCCCCGCCCGCGACGAGGTCCGACGTCGACGAAGGGCGGCACCACTCGACGCCGGCGC